>WHUX01000161.1:0-123961 GCA_015179025.1 Terfezia claveryi | reverse complement strand
ATTCTTGCTTTGTTATATCAATTCTATATCATATTCCCTCCCCTTATTCCTTCATATTTTTTTTCAAACACTAAATCTCTTATCATTACCTTCTGTATTGTCTGTATATTGAATTTAGAATCTATTTTTTGTAACTTAAACCCATATCTAATCACATTTATTTCCCTGTACAATACCTCCTTTACCGAATGAAAGAACATAATCTAACGAGCCAAAGTCAATTATAGGAAATCATCTGACTTAGCATTTGAAGAAGGCCTGATTTTCGCCTTATTCTCATAGACAACATACTCTCTGAATAATCATCAAGAAGCCACCTATCCACCTTTCCTACCAGATTTACTAGGCAATACTTTATTCAGAATCAATGGAATTGCTTGCTCTACCCCCTTTGCAGACAAAATATTATATACATCACGAACGAATTTTCCTCGCCGCAACGCCCCATAGCGCGCCCTGATGTAAACCACCAATACTTGTCCCGCCCCTGACGCCCTGTGGCCGTTGTCACCCTAACGTCTACTTCCCGCAGTGGCCCGCCATAATGCTTCCTAGCCCCAGGGCGCCCCACCAATACTTATCCCGCCCCTGACACCCTGTGGCCGTTGTCGCCCTAACGTCTACTCCCTGCATCACGATCGCCTCAACGCCCCTCTTGCCTTCCTGACGGACTCTACCAACCCCTTGGACGCCTGGTCGCTGTATGCGCCGTGACGGCCACTTGTTGACGTGATCCATCCATGACGCTGTACTGTGGGGCTCTGCGCCCTAGGGTCCAGCGTTGTGCAGCAGCGCCCTGGCGCCCTATCTTGTGCATCCGCGCCCTCAAGTCGTTTTCTGTTTCTGCCCCCAGGCGCCAATCCATGGTCGTGCCATGTCCAGGTGCTATAAGAGCGCAGTATGCCTCTGCAACGCAGGTCAGCGCCCTGGCACAACTACCTGACAGGCAACATGTCAACTCCACTTGGCGCACGCGGAGAATGATGGTGATAGCAGCCAGGCAAAGGCAGCCAGGGGGAGCTATACATTGCATGCACTACGTACACTTGAGCTTCTATATACACCGCTGAGCCAGAAATGCCCTTCCACCGAACCATTCCATAATGGATACTACTAGAACTCTCTCATGCGCATATGCTTCCCACAATCCCAGCGGTTCCCTGACCTGAGCCGTCTGCAAAGTAGTTACCGCCCTCGCTGATACATCGAGACTGTACCTGTCCAGGGTCAGCCAATCGCTGGCTGGTATAGCCACGAGCAACGCCTAGTAGTAGAGCAATTAGCTAGACGTACCTATAGAGTTCGCGGATTTGCTGGCGAGTCCACGTACCTAGCTGTGTCTGCGCATATAGATTGGGGATATCTCGGGAGTGCACTTGCGGGGTCCTAAGAGCAATTAGCTAGGTATGCCTTCACATAGAGTGGTTTGCTTGTGAGTCCACGTACCTAGCTATTTCTGCACATAGATGGGGGATATATGGGAAGTGCACTTGCGGGGTCCTAAGAACAATTAGCTATGCCTTCACACAGAGTCTGCTGGTTTTCTGGCGAGTTCACATACCTAGCTATGCCTGTGTCCGCGCATGTACATTTGGGATATCTCGGGAGCGTCCTAAGAGCAATTAGCTATGCCTGCACATAGAGTCCGCTGGTTTTCTGGCCAGTTCACGTACCTAGCTATTTCTGCGCATATGGATGGGGGATATCTCGGGAGTGCACTTGCGGGGTCCTAAGAGCAATTAGCTAAGCGTTCCCATAGAGTTCGCGGATTTGCTGGCGAGTCCACGTACCTAGCTATATCTGCGCATATAGATGGGGGATATCTCGAGAGGGCACTGGGGGAGTCCTAACCTCAGCGCTGCCTGCTTGACCTTCCGCCGACTGCCGGCTAGTTGAGTTATGTGTCATAGTTGTGAAAAGAGGGGGCGCACGTGCTCTCGTGTTATGTTGGTTCACGCAGCCTGGAAATATGTGTTGGTTGACGCGGCCGGGAAATATGTGTGATTGGTGGGAAGGCAGATTGGCGCACGCTGGTGTGACAGATCAGCACATGCATGTTTCAGGCCACACAAGCCCGCCAGCCGTGAGATTACCGGAGTGGGTAATAGGAAGCATGGACGATGTGCGGGCCTGTTCATGTGAGAAACTCATGCTTTTGGGGCTTAATGATATATATGCGAGAAACTCATGCTTTTGGGGCTTATTGATATATATGCGAGAAACTCATGCTTTGAGACTTATATATATATATGCGAGAAACTCATGCTTTCGGGCCTCTATATGTATATATGCATGAAATTCATGCTTTCGGGCCCTATATGATAATACTCACTCTAATACTCGCTCTAATACTCACTCCAATACTCGCTCTTATACCGAAAACAATAGTGGCCAAGCCCGATTGCCAAGGCCGACAATATAGACTTTCCGAAGACAATGAGATAACAAGAGAAGTGGCATGACAGTGCTCAGCCCCGCTCAGCCCACTGTCACGCGCGGGTGCCTAGTCTCGTGCCCGCGACTCAATGCCTGACCTGGGAATAGTCATATTGGGCAATCGTAGTCGTGGCACTGTGATATGTGCGGAGCTCCTGCTGTTTCGTAGGAATTCATGCTTTCGCGGCTTATATATAGGTATGTATGCGAGAACTCATGCTCTTGAGGCCACTGTATGTATCTGCGTGAAATCATGCTTTCGAGGCTCATAGATATATATACATGGAATTCATGCTTTCGCAGTCTCTAGATATGCATGGAATTCGCCTATATATACATAAGCTTCGAATGCATGAGTTTCTTGGATATATATATATAGGCCGCGAAGGTATGACTTCATGCGATACATATCATAAAGCATGAACTCCACACATATCACAGTACCACGACTACGATTGCCCAATATGACTATTCCCAGGTCAGGCATTGAGTCGCGGGCACGAGACTAGGCACCCGCGCGCGACAGTGGGCTGAGCGGGGCTGAGCACTGTCATGCCACTTCTCTTGTTATCTCATTGTCTTCGGAAAGTCTATATTGTCGGCCTTGGCAATCGGGCTTGGCCACTATTGTTTTCGGTATAAGAGCGAGTATTGGAGTGAGTATTAGAGCGAGTATTAGAGTGAGTATTATCATATAGGGCCCGAAAGCATGAATTTCATGCATATATACATATAGAGGCCCGAAATCATGAGTTTCTCGCATATATATATATATATAAGCCTCGAAAGCATGGGTTTCGCGCACATATATATATAAGCCTCGAAAGCATGAGTTTCGCGCACATATATATATAAGCCTCGAAAGTATGAGTTACTCGCATACATATATATAAGCAGCGAATGCATGAATTCCTACGAAACAGCAGGAGCTCCGCACATATCACAGTGCCACGACTACGATTGCCCAATATGACTATTACCAGGTCAGGCATTAGGTAGTATGGCACCCGGGTGCAACAGTGGGCTGAGCTGGGTTGATCACTGCCATACCACTTCTCTTATTATCCGCTATCTCATTGTCTTCGGAAAGTCTATATTGTCGGCCTTGGCAACAATGGTTTTTCTGTATATATATTCCCCTTTCCCGCGCTTTTTCCCTTCGCTCTTTATCAAACATTTCCCCGCATATTATAGCGAGTATTAGAGCGATAGTAGGAGCGAGTGTTGGAGCGATTATAGTAGCGAGTATTAGAGCGAGTATAGGAGCGAGTATTAGAGCGAGTATTAGAGCGAGTAGAAGAGCGAGAGTTAGAGCGAGTGTTAGAGCGAGTGTTAGAGCGATTGTAGGAGCAAGTGTTAGAGCGATTGTAGGGGCGAGTGCAGGAGCGAGCGTGTTCTATGTATAAATATATTGCTTAATACTTCTGTGTACATAATTAATAATTAGCGAATACAATGGATATTTCCGCTTATTCAATGGCTGCCATAGCAGCTACGTAGCTGGCTGGTGTTAGAACGTCGCAGATGCAAGCCCTGAGCGGGTATGAATTGTGGACGAGGGCGGTTGTGGGCTCTGGATTACCAACGCCAGAAGTTAAACCTACAGCCCTGGAGACGGGAAAAGGAACATATAGTGCGACCCAGAAGAAGGCCAGAACAACGCCCACGTCCCTATAACTAACGAGGATAGCAATGACGTTCAGGACGTTGATACGGTACCCAAGCGCGTCGGGATGCAGCTCAATTAGCGTGGCGTCCCAGGCGCGATAACAAGGTGCTCGTGCGTCCGGACGCACGAGCAAGTTGCTATGGACTCCTGATTTTGAGTTTTCGTCCTGTGCGCCCTATGCGTCAGACGCACAGGACGCAAATAATTTTCTTGTTGATGAGGTTACCATCTAAATACCATTCAATAGCATGAAACCATGACTATGGAGAGCTATATCTAAGAGCTTCATACTAAAACTAAACAGAAGTAGAGCTAGTAGTTCATATAAATTTGAACCAGTAGATTGAGCTATAAATAGATGCGTCCCATTCTTCAAACTAATAGTAATCCAATTATCTTCTCCAACTATCTAACATTTCCTAGCAATATATTTCCAAGAAACTAAAGATGTATAAGACTAAACTGGAATATACAAAACATCACTAAGAGATAGAGGAACTTTTTGACTAGGCCTGGGCACGAGACGTCTCGAGACAAGACGGGGCAAGGTCTCGAGACGTCTCGTCATTTACCAGGCTGGTCTCGAGACGTCTCGAGACGGTACGGACCAAGTCTCGAGACAGTCTCGTAAGTCTCGAGACTTTTGGATATCGAGCACAAGCCAACACAATCATAATTATATTCGAACTTGCTAGCTAGCTACCTAGTTATTATCAATCATCATCATCTTCGCCTTCGACGTCAATTTCCTGTTTCGACGTCAATTTCCTGTTCTACAGGTGTACCCTTTTCTGCCAAACCTCGCTCTAAAATCATCTGGAGTATGAGCAGGCGACACGGAAATTTATTCTGATGATTGTTGATGCAGTACAGGAAGTGCAGATAATGAGCGGAGAAAGAGTATAATGAACGGAAATAGAGAAGAAGGAATCTCTACCTTTAAGTACCGAATAATAATAACACATATTTACAAGCGAAGGCTATCATAGGCTGCTAAACTGATTGCCGCAACCCATGAAAAGATCTTCGCAGCCACTGAAAAATTTTCACAAAAAGTCTCGAGACTTTCTCGAGACTTTTACCGAACTGTCTCGAGACGTCTCGAGCCCAGGCCTACAGCATTCATTATGCTTATGGTTCTTAGAAGGAAGGTTGCGTTTCCAGCAGTATGAGCATTCATTAGAGGGAGGAATGCCTGGCCGAGTTGCTGTAGTTGGCTTGCTACTAGCTCTCTTATCTTAAGACTTCTTCTTTTGTATATTCTTCTGATGGCTAAGTAATGCACCACCATCAGTTATAGACTCAGAAGAGAGTTCCAAGATTCGAGTGCGAGTTTCACTATAGGTGAGATCAGATTTGGAGCGCAAGTTTTCAACAACAGTATTATAGGAAGCTGGAAGGGTGCAAAGGAGAAGATGAGGTTTGAACTCTTGATCAGTAAATGATTGCTTTAGACCGTGTTGCCATTCTTTGTCTGTTGAAGTAATAGTGGATAGCTTGGTAGTGACAGTTGTAAAGCGAGTTTCAAACTGAGCAATATGTTCATTCCAGGAAGTAGATAGATCCTTCTTAAAATTGAAGATTGCAGAGACAGGATGGATTGTTGAAGTAACACTCTTATGATCAAGAGTATTTTCCAGTAGATCCCAGGCTTCCTTAGAGGATTCATGATTACCAACAATTCCCTTATACTCATCTGTAATGAGTTGAATTAACAAAGCTCGTGCCTGGTTATTTTTTCTCTTCCAGTTGTCATGGGGGTCATCCACTGTTGGTTGAGCTTCAGAGCCATTGACAACTGTCTATACTCCAGCATTGTTAAGATGAATCTGGGCTTCAAGCCGCCAGAGTGCATAATTATCAGTGCAGAGGAGAGTAGGAGATTGAATTTTGAGTGAACCAGGTTCCCAGCAGGGAGTTGCAGATAGAGTAGAGGTAATTCCCATTTGGTGGAGAGCAGCAGCAACAGCAGCAGCAATTGCAGCATCTTGTGCGAAGCTAGAGGTTGATGATGATTCTGCCATTGTGGGAGGAAAAGTGCTGGAGGAATTAATCAATTAAGATTAATTAAATTCGTTCGTTCATTCGTTCGTTCGTTCGTGTGGAAAGGGCTTCAGTAGAACCAGGCGTCAAGCCGGGCTCATAACCTAACAAAAGATATGTGGAGATATCTTGTTAGGCAGCGGAAGTAGTTCTAGCAAGGCGGCGGCGGCAACGGCAGTGAGCACGGGTGCGAGCAGATCTCTAGTAATAAACCTACTACAGCGGGTGGTAAAACGCGAAGTGGATAATAGAACTAGGAGAAGAACAATGCAAGTGAGAACGAGGCGAATTGAAGACTTGCTTAAATTGACGAAAATACAGGTCCGGAGTAGTGTCTATATACATGGAAACTCAGGGTAAAAGACAAGTGCAGGGATGTGTTAATCGGCCAATGAAAATCAAGGAAATGCAAGGATGGCGAGTAGCGGTCCTGCGACGACTGACAACCGGGTGGCAACCAGAGTTTGACTCAACCCAACATACGCAAATGATTAATAATAATGATTGCGTATGTACGAACGTAAGATGATTGCGTATGCAATTGTATGACTCTTGCGTTCAGCTGAAAAATAGTGGCTTCGGTGATATCTGTTAGTGATTGAATGCCGTACATTCATTCATTCCGCCCATGCCTTGCTATTCCACACGCAGCGACCTTCGGCCTGCAGATCTTATGGCAAGCAACGGCCTTCTCAGGCATTGCGTGCTTCGGCCTTCACAGGCATTGCGTGCTCTGGCCTGCAGATCTTTATGGCAAGCAACGGCCTTCTCAGGCATTGCGTGCTTCGGCCTTCACAGGCATTGCGTGCTCTGGCCTGCAGATCATATGGCAAGCATCGGCCTTCACAGGCATTACGTGCTTCGGCCTTCACAGGCATTGCGTGCTACTCATATGTCCTTCTTCTTCTTCACTTTCTTATGTACGTTCATTCATGTATATATATCTCGTTCGTTTCCTGTTGGATTGATGAGAACAATCACATCACAACGCATCTCTTCACTGCAATACATCTCTATACTCTTCTCTACGTGACAATCTCACTTCGCTCATTCGTATTATCCTTCAGTGGACTTTTGGATCTCACTGCTGCCTATACCTCCCTCCTTTATCTCTTAAAGGTTCTGAGCCCTCTACGCTTTGACTCTCTACGAACAAGCACAACATGTCTCCCGAAGCAGGACCATCAAGGCAACCACGAACCCATTCGAGAGTTCACCAAAATCAGCCTGATAGCGAAGAAGAAATCCTCGAAACTGTTGTACTCTCACAACCACAACCTCTAGCTATTCCACAACCACATCCTCTAGCTCCTGAAGCTACACCACCCCAAGTTCAACCGGCTTTAGCGCTTGCTGCACAAGCACCGCAAGCGGCAGTACCTATTCCTGTCCATCGGGACTTCAGGTCTAGTATTAAGCTAGAAAAGCTAGCAATTCTTGCAGGCGCAAAGAACTATGATCTTTGGTCACAACAGATGCTGATGATCTTTGACGCTCTAGAAGCTACACAAGTAGTTGTCAATGGCTATATTCCTCTGCTCACAGCAACAGCTGCTGAAATAACACATCATAAGCATATAGAGACAGAATCTCTTCTGCTCCTTATTCAAGTTGTTTCGCAGAAAATCATGCTGCAGATTGGTAGGCATAGGTCTGCAAATAAGATCTGGCATTATCTCCGCAAAACATACTACAAAGATACCCCGCTGTCCTTTGTACATGAGATTCATGCCTTTAATTCGCTTGCTTCCACACTTGATACCTCGCAATCAATTTCTCAGTTCATTGACACTTTTGAGATTCGATGGATGCGGTTGCACCAATTGACCTCGAATGCACGTCCTGGCAGCTTCAAGGCTGTGTATAGGACTTTGCTAGAACTTGAAGAAGCTAAGCGCGAATACCTCCTCGCTTCCTTAGTCACTCACTACCCCAATGTGGTAGATAACCTGACTACTAAGGAAAATCTCTCGTATGATGATTTGAAGGAGAGGCTAGTAGGTCTAGCGATCAATAACCAACTCTCTAGCTACAATAGTGGAAACCAGACCAACACGGTGCTACTAGCCAACGGTCGCCCGAATAAGGCTATAAGGAAGAAATTTGCGCAATCCCAACAACAAGCCACAAAATCTCAATCCCAGCAAGCTTCACAAGCTTCGCAAGCCTCTGCAGATCCAGGCACTCGGTCTTGTACCTACTGCAAACGACACGGACATCGATTCAAAGGTCATGTCTGGCAAGATTGCCGGAAGCTAAAACATGACCAAGCTAGTAAGAAACAAATAGCACAGCCCCAAGCTGCTGTTGCTCAAGTTGCGCAAGCCTCCGTTTCTGAAGCTCAAGTTGCACAAGCCTCCATTTCTCAAGCGCTTGTCTCTCAACAACTCGATCCCTCCGGTTTTGTCTCTGAATCTATTCAGACCAACCCACAGGTTAGTACAATATACACCTGGAAACTAGACACATGTGCAATAGCTCACATGACATCTGATATAGGTTATTTCTACCACATCTACCCGCATCACGGAGTTGTGAAGGTTGGGGGTAACAACCTCCTTCCTGTCGAGGGGAAAGGCACTGTGATAATACATGCCTCTCTACCCAACAACACAATCAACCGTCTGTTCTTAAAGGATATGTTATATGTGCCTACTCTAAGTCATAGTCTGTTTGCCTGGGATGTCGTTAAGTTTAAGGTTGTTATGGTCGCTAGGGATAATGTTATTCATATGTTCAATAAAAGTGATCTTCAGACTCCGATCTTAGTTGCAGACATTAGAGACAAGCTTCCCTGGTTGCGAGAAACTGCGAATTCGCAAGCTTATATAAGCCCTATGAGCTCTAATGCTCATACCGGCCTTATGAGCTCTTCGCTTACTTCGCAACCTCACATAAGCCCTATGAGCTCTAATGCTCATACCGGCCTTATGAGCTCTTCACTTACTTCGCAACCTCATATAAGCCCTATGAGCTCTAATGCTCATACCGGCCTTATGAGCTCTTCGCTTACTTCGCAACCTCATATAAGCCCTATGAGCTCTAATGCTCATACCGGCCTTATGAGCTCTTCGCTTACTTCGCAACCTCATATAAGCCCTATGAGCTCTAATGCTCATACCGGCCTTATGAGCTCTTCGCTTACTTCGCAACGTCATATAAGCTCTATAAGCTCTAATGCTCATACCGGCCTTATGAGCTCTTCGCTTACTTCGCAACCTCATATAAGCTCTGTGAGCAGCTCTAATGCTCATAATGACCTTATGAGCTCTTCTTCATATATTCATTGGCATAATGCATTTGGGCATGCAGCCAATATATACCCAGCTGCATATGCTGACGGCGGGCTCTTACTTAAGGCACCCGCCAACTTCGCATGCAATGCGTATATTATGTCAAAATCAACTAATAATACCCCATTCACTCTTTCTCATGCTCGCTCTACTAGGGCATTTGAACTCATACATAGCGATCTAAGTGGCAAGCAGCCTATCGCATCTTATGGTAACTCTCGCTATTACATCACGTTTATAGACGATTTTACCCGCATGGCATGGATGCACTATCTAATAGCCAAATCCGATGCAAACCAAGTGATTATTGATTTTATCACCTTTATCCAAAGGCAGTTCAATACCACTATTTTGGCTGTTTTAACTGATAACGGTGGAGAATATATCAAGGTTGATACTTACTTCAAACAACAAGGCATACGCCATATAAGGACACCACCTTATTCTCATGAATCGAATGGTGTTGCGGAACGCTTTAACCGCACAATACAGACAATGGTCAGAGGCATGCTCACCAATATCTCAGATAAGAGGTTGTGGGCGGAAGCATGCTCAACCGCTGTTTATTTGAAGAATCGCCTTCCACATTCACATCTCCAAGGGATAACACCCTATGAAGCCCTGTATAAGGCAAAACCATCAATTAGTCATTTACACCCTTTTGGACAGCATTGCTTTGCTCACATCTACGAGGAAAATAGACCAAGTGGCTGCAAGCTTCTCCCACGGGCAGAAAGTGCGATATTTGTTGGTTATACGGACAGTACTACTATATATAGAATACAGCTTAAAAACAAGCACATTAAGACAATAAGAGCAGCTCTTTGCTCATTCTTACCAGCGAGCTTACCAGCAAGCAATCAAGCAAGCTTACCAGTGAGCTTACCAGCGAGCAATCAAGCAAGCTTACCAGCGAGCTTACCAGCAAGCAATCAAGCAAGCTTACCAGCGAGCTTACCAGCAAGCAATCAAGCAAGCTTACCAGCGAGCTTACCAGCAAGCAATCAAGCAAGCTTACCAGCGAGCTTACCAGCAAGCAATCAAGCAAGCTTACCAGCGAGCTTACCAGTGAGCAATCAAGCAAGCTTACCAGCGAGCTTACCAGCAAGCAATCAAGCAAGCTTACCAGCGAGCTTACCAGCAAGCAATCAAGCAAGCTTACCAGTGAGCTTACCAGCAAGCAATCAAGCAAGCTTACCAGCGAGCTTACCAGCGAGCAATCAAGCAAGCTTACCAGCGAGCTTACCAGCAAGCAATCAAGCAAGCTTACTAGCGAGCTTACCAGCAAGCAATCAAGCAAGCTTACCAGCGAGCTTACCAGTGAGCAATCAAGCAAGCTTACCAGCGAGCTTACCAGCAAGCAATCAAGCAAGCTTACCAGCGAGCTTACCAGCAAGCAATCAAGCAAGCTTACCAGCGAGCTTACCAGTGAGCAATCAAGCAAGCTTACCAGCAAGCTTACCAGCAAGCTTACCAGCGAGCTTACCAGCAAGCAATCAACCAAGCTTACCAAGCTTGAGGTATGACCTTAGGCCACGGTAAAAGGCTAAAATTGCTGTTATTGCTGAAAACTTGCCAACCGATGCTGAAGTTGCTGAAAACTTGCCAACAGATGCTGAAGCTCGAACAAGTGATCCTACCCAGCTACCCAAGGCAATCCCATGTGAGCTAGCCTTGCTTGCCGCCAACATTACCAATGAACCCAGAACTTACTTACAAGCTTCTAAAGGGCCCGATGCCCCTAAATGGTATGCGGCAATGCAAGTAGAGCTGCAAGCTTTAGCCGACCAAAACGTCTGGGATATTGTGCCTATACCCTCTAACCACAATATTGTCGGTTCCAAATGGGTATACAAAATAAAGCGAGATGCTGCTGGCAATATTAGCCGGTATAAGGCAAGGTTCGTAGCACAAGGGTATTCTCAGCAACCCAGTACGGATTTTGATGAGGTTTTCGCTCCAGTCGTCAGATATGACTCACTGCGCTTGCTCATAGCCCTATCAATATGCTCAAACTAGCCAAAACCAGACCAGCTTGATATCAAGGGCGCATTCCTATATGGCTATCTTAATGAAGAAGTCTATATGCGTCTTCCTCCAGGTTTCTTTGAAGATCAACCGAACTCATGCGCTCTATTAAAACGATCTATATATGGACTAAAACAAAGTCCAAGGCAGTGGTATGCTAGGCTGACTGGCTTCCTCATACCGCTGGACTACAAAGCAACCAACTTTGACCCTTGCGTCTTAGTACATACCGGTCATAATATCATTATCGCAATCTATGTTGATGATATTACTATATTTGGATCCAGTCCACTTAGACAGGAGCTAAAGGAATCGCTAAAGAGAGAATTCGATCTCAGCGATATGGGCCCTCTAAACTGGCTGCTTGGAATTCAAATAGAATGGCAGTGTCAAGATTCGGTGACCTTGTCGCAACACACATATATAGACCAATTACTGGTGAAATTTGGGATGGACTCTTGCAACCCGGTCGTTCTTCCTCTCAATCCTCACCACAAGCTGGTAAAGGCTGATGAAGGAGACAATGACCTTGCTGATGTCTCTCTATACCAGCAAATTATAGGCTCTCTAATGTACCTTGTGATTGGCACACGACCTGATCTGGCATATACGGTCTCGGCACTCTCTCAATTCTCTTCGAAGCCGACAACAGCACATATGGGGGCACTCAAGCAAGTCTTGCGATACCTCAAAGGCACTCGTAACCTCAAGCTTTCATATACCTCAAACGCTATTCATTTAGCTGGCTTCTCAGATGCAGATTATGCAGGTGATCGATCCGACCGAAAATCCACCACGGGCTACATCTTCCAGATAGCAACTAACACCATTTGCTGGCGGGCTATCAAACAGCGATGTGTCGCCACTTCTACAGTTGAAGCTGAATATATCGCTCTGTCAATAACCGCTAAGCACCATGTGTGGCTTCAGTCTGCTCTGAATGAGCTCAGAATTACTGCACCAGCCGCCCTGAGTGCTGATAACGATGGCTCTATTGATCTGACCTCTAATCCTCGCATCAGTGACAAGAGCAAACACATCGACGTGGCTTATCACCATGTGCGAGACCTTGTTGAGTCTGGGAAGCTCACAGTCTTATACATTCCAAGTCACGATAATTTAGCTGACTTATGCACTAAACCATTTCCCCAACCACGACTCTCTATGCTAAGAGATCTCGTTCTAGGATAAAAACAATCAAATTCAACACTCTTTTCCCTATACATCTTTTTTTTTCCATATCCATGGTTTTTTATAGGTTTTTTTAATGAGGTTGACTTGATTGCGTACATTTAGGAAGATAGGAGGGGCTTGAGTCTAGCAAGTATGAGCTGAGGAGGGCTGTTAGTGATTGAATGCCGTACATTCATTCATTCCGCCCATGCCTTGCTATTCCACACGCAGCGACCTTCGGCCTGCAGATCTTATGGCAAGCAACGGCCTTCTCAGGCATTGCGTGCTTCGGCCTTCACAGGCATTGCGTGCTCTGGCCTGCAGATCTTTATGGCAAGCAACGGCCTTCTCAGGCATTGCGTGCTTCGGCCTTCACAGGCATTGCGTGCTCTGGCCTGCAGATCATATGGCAAGCATCGGCCTTCACAGGCATTAAGTGCTTCGGCCTTCACAGGCATTGCGTGCTACTCATATGTCCTTCTTCTTCTTCACTTTCTTATGTACGTTCATTCATGTATATATATCTTGTTCGTTTCCTGTTGGATTGATGAGAACAATCACATCACAACGCATCTCTTCGCTGCAATATATCTCTATACTCTTCTCTACGTGACAATCTCACTTCGCTCATTCGTATTATCCTTCAGTGGACTTTTTGATCTCACTGCTGCCTATACCTCCCTCCTTTATCTCTTAAAATATCGGTGTTTTGGTTGATGGTGTTGGTGGTTACCGGCGGCGGCGATCCTTTTGCTGAATAGAGGGTGCTCCAGATGTGCGTTCCAACAGCCTCCGGTCAGATTCTAAGTCGGACAGTGAGTGAATCATTGAAATTCCATGAACGGAGAAGATCACCGTATTGCTGGTCGATGATAGATGCCTGGAGGGTAGAGTTACTGGTTTGTAGGGCCTCCAGACCTGCAGTATGTTCGGCGATTACACTTATCATTGCCGTCACACCCGACCTCTGAAGTCCCTGCTCCTTCTGAATATCTTGTATCTCTACCTGTTGAGTATCCTGCACTTTGGCAATTTCGTTGACCCTCGCCTGTTGAATTTCCTGCACTTTGGCAATTTCGTCAACCCTCGCCTGTTGAATTTCCTACACTTTGGCAATTTTGTCGACCCTCGCCTGTTGAATTTCCTGCACGTTGGCAATTTTGTCGACCCTCGCCTCCTGGAAGTCCTGTCTTTCTTTAACTTTGTTCATGGATTTTTTTTTTTTTTTTTTTTTACTCATTACTTGTAATGGAGAACATTGTTTCATTGCTTATATAATTGATTATATACTTTTGTATTTCCTATAATTACTACTATGTTATGTAACTAAGCATCTCGGTTGAAGGACTAGCCTTCTACCACCTCCTATTGCTTTATAAGCATCCATAGCACGTGGAATTTACCATGGGAACTTCCATGGAACTTGCCATATGAGCACACCCTCATTATGGCCGCGTGACCTCTGTTTTAAAGGCGTGTGACTCATTACTATAGCCACATGACCATTGTTCTAGGCATGTGACTCATTACTATGGCCACATGACCCCTTTTGTACAGCGCACCACCTTCTGGTGTGCCACCCTTTATTGTATTTATTTTCTTAGTCATCAGATCTCAGAGGAGTATAAATAGGCCGCTGGATTCCCTCTGGAATCTACAGAAGACAAGAAGCAACCAAGCAAGCACTCAGAGCAAGCAAGACTATATTCCGATCAGATCATGATCATATAGCTTAGATAGTATAAATCATATAAGATAGTTTACACCAGTTAATTACTGTTCCCTTCGGGAACGTCCCACATAGTAATCTCCCTACCCTTCTGAGGTCTTACCTTAGCAGAACCGAAATACACAAACGTCTGTGCCCACAGATATAGATTGTATAAACGGTACCGAATGAATACTGTCTAGTACCATTCATTACATTTTTTTTAACTCACTTACCCAATCTTTACTCTTAAATCCAAGGCCTGATCAACCTTCGGATACCTTTATTACACTCATGCAAGTGTATAAAATTCGACACCCAAGTGCCTATATAAAATCGATATCGTTATTTAACTAGCTAGCCAACAAATCATCTAACAATGAGACATCAGACTCTCAACTGCAGTACATAACAAAAGACTTAGAAGCAAGCTAAGCAGAGCTCTAACGGCAGTGGTATCCCACATTAAACAATCCCACCCTCGTTCACAACACTTTTCCCAATAAGATCGATAACTCATCTTGCACTCCTGGCAACCGCCATTACATCTGTACCTGTAAATCCAGTACACCATTGAAAAACCGGCCCCCCAGGTCCCAGGAATAATTGGTCTAAACAACCAAGCGTCACAATCCCAAGGCTCAAATCTTGCTGCCTCTACTGCAGCCATTTCCTCCAGAAAAGAATTACCTCCATCAGAACCTTCCTTAGGCTCAGACATCTCTACCAATACCTCTGCGCCCCCAACATTTACCTCAACACACCAATCAGAAAACGTGACACTCTTGCCGGAAGAACTAGAACTAGATTCTAGACCAGTAGATGAAGAAAAACTAGGACCATAAGAAACATCAGGATCCTGACATCCAGCCTCACCAGCCTCGTGAGCCACCGAGCCAACAGAACTGTCAGTCGAATGGAGATCATAAGGATCATCAGCCACCACACCATCAGCACAGAAAGGTGCCAAAGAAGAAAAGTAACTCGACGATCGTATCGTATAACCAGCTGCATTTGGTTGCGGACAGATAACGAAATCAGACATAATGGCATCTGAACTTAGTAAAAAGACTAAGAGGTCGAGACGGTTAACTATGTTACCCAAAGATATTAAGAAATTAGTAGAAGAAACTCCCAGAAAGACCAGATTTATAGTTCCTAATACAGAAGGGGAAATAAATCTACCTATGGATATAGAATTAGGAGAACCAGGTAGAGTAGGAACCAAACTATATTTTAGTATGGCTTTTCCTCTTGCACCAGAAGAATTTTGGGACAGACATCTTCCAACAATTGAGGAGATTTTGAAATATACTCGCTCAATGGGACATGCCCAACAGTATCATCCTGATGATACTCGACTCTTAATGGAAGCTGTAGCAAAACACTACTTATGGCTAACACCTTACCCATTCAAAGAAGAAGACTTAGAAATGAACGCATTTTTAAGTAAAGAATTAAGGAAACCTGTTGTACTGAATTGGGTAACCGAATTGGGTAATAAATAACTGGGAAGAAATAATGGCATTCATGATGAGCGGCACTCATCTAGAAGAATCAGCACATACCGTGGAGGATTTTTTCAATCCTAGTAAAGAACTTCCAGGAGCATTCCTGAGAACACCAAAAGATCAATCGAAAGGCAAAGGTCGAGCACCTGAGACACCCGAAAGAAGGACTGGGTCAGCTAAAGAACCAGACGACAAAGACCAACCACCAGAAGATATAGAATTACCAGAAGACGATGATGATCTAGATACAGGACTAGACCAACAGAAGCAGAAAACACAAGGAGGAGGACGAGACCCTGATGATAGCAGAGATGATAGCTCGGACTCTGATAAGGCATCGTCAGTTACAAGTCAAACTCTTAAAAGAAGACCCAAATGAGGAAAATCAGTTGAACACCAGCAATGGGAATCTACAACAGGAATGGTTACAATGGGTAACCATAAAGCAACGAATACTATAAAAGGAATAAAGATTGATATGCCAGAAAAATTAAGAGGAGAAGACAAAAAATGGCAAGACTCACAATATTTTGACTCTTGGGCCACAGCAATGCAACGTTGGTTTGTTCTCAAAAGAATAGATTTGGAAGGCGCTTCAGCTTTGGAAATTGTTAGATTCAGAATGGAAGGAAGCACACTCACTACTTATAATCAGTTCCTAAGAGAAAAAGGAAAGAATGCAACATTCTTTGGTTTCATACTAGCGCTAAGGGATTTTCTGATACCCTCTACTAGTAAGGACATTTTGTGGAAACGATGGGAGACAGCCACACCATACAAGGATGGACGTCACATGGAAATTAAACAGTTCGCCAACTGGCTTACTAAAATGCAAATCAAATTGATTGACAAGGATTGCAAACAATCAATATCGCAGGAAGTGAAAAGAAGAAAGTTTCTTAATCACCTGCCGCCATACATGTCAGCTACATTAATTCCTTTAATTAAAGAAGAATGGTCATATGATCAGCTCGTACATCAAGTGGAGTCATATGAAGCTTCTAAGAAGGATATTGCCCCACCACCACAACAAATACATTCCGACGACAACACCCTCGGAATGAAAATCAAAGTCACGGTCCATGCAGGGACCAGAATTAACGACAAAAAATAGGATTTAATCCTATCAGCAATCCCAACACCAAACCCAACACAGAAAATCGGAAGGACTCAGATTGGGACACTATAACAAAAAAATTGGATCAGAGGACAAAGATGCAATTAATCAGATATAAGAAATGTCTATGGTGTTGGAACCCTAGACACTCCTACAAGAACTGTAGGAAACGAAATAATAAGGTACCCATGCATACAGCCGCACAAGATTTAGCTATGCCGATAGCCACCAAGGATAAAAACAACAAGGATAAAATCAAGGAACGACCCTTGTCAAGACAGGTATCAGATTTTAGCAAGGTATTCGTTAGAGCTAATGAACACCCCGCACTAGCTTTAATTGATCTCCAAACAAAGGGAGGAGACTTAATTAATTCTCAATTTGTATACCTATACAAAATACCAACTAGAAGTATTGAGAAAAATCATTAAGTACTGCAATTAAAGGCTCAAAAGAAACGATAGACAAAGCTTGTACTATCAAACTGGATTGGATAGGTTATGTAGAAGAACGAACGTTCTATGTAGCTCATTTGACTGGATGGGACATGATACTAGGAGAACCTGCTCTCAGCAAAGTGCAAGCAATAATTCCTGCCCATCAGGAACTAGTTACTATCCAGCCGGAAAACATTCCACGATTCCAGCTAAGTGTATGGAAGGGATCTAGAACTATGGCGAATGGTATAAGATCAGCGTATACATAGGTCAGCTGTGAATCAGTCACAGATTATAGTGAACCAGATAATTGGGAAAATATTAGTGACACGGAAGAAACTGATTCAGAAAGAGAACTCGTGACAGCTGTTTCTATGGTACAGAAACAATTCAACCCTGTGACGGAGTTCCCTTTATTATTTCCCAAGACAATTCTACGGGAATTACTGCCACTAAGAAAAATTAATCACTCTATCAAACCAAAAGCAGGAGCTACTTGGATACCAAAATGGCGACCCTCAGGACATCGATTTAGACAACAAATCCATGACAAATTAGTCGAAGAAGAAGCATCAGGTCGCATATATAGAGTAGAAAATGACACAAATGCTGTAGTCATATTCACTATCCCTAAACGACATAAACCGGAAGAAGCCCGACATGTAAATGACTATTGAGACTGCAATTTAGCCGTCGAACCGGATCACACCCCAATGCCAGATATTAATGAAGCAATTGAACTAGTAGCAGAGAATCCCATTTGGACTAAGCTTGACTTAGCCGACAGATTTTTTAATATTAGGAACAATAAAGAATCTGAGCAATACTCTACTTTTTTATGTCACATGGGATATTTCAGAAGTAGAGTTATGCAACAAGGGGATCGTAACGCACCTGCTACCATGGTTCGCGTTATGCATGAAATTTTTAAGGACATGGTCTATAAAAATTTAATCATCTATATTGATGATATTATTATATTCTCCAAAACGTATGAAGAACATGTAGAATTATTGAAGAAAGTACTTCAATGTCTACAGGACGAGAAATTTTATCTCAAAGAAAGCAAATGCCAGTTCTTTACTCCAAGATTGGAAATCTTAGGACACGTTTTAACATCAGATGGATTACATGTAGACCCGAAAAGAGGACTACTATATTAACATTTCCAACTCCTACAAGGAAAAAAGATCTTAGAGGATTCCTTAGAATCGTTAATTATCTCAGCAGATTTATTCCTGACTTGGCATCGTATACAAGCACCCTGTCAGAACTGCAAGGAGAAACAAAGAAATGGGAATGGACAGATACTCATAACGCAGCGTTTGAAAAACTCAAGGAACTCGTGAATTCCCCACATGTTTTAAAACCCTGGAATAATGAATCTACTGCACCCAAATATTTAGTCTGTGATGCTAGTGATGTAGGACTAGGATCTTGGATAGGTCAAGGACCGTTGACGCACATCAGACCATCATGCTTCCACTCTAGAAAATTTAATCCAGCACAACTCAATTATTCTACCTTTCAAAAGGAATTATTAGCGATTATTGACTCATTAAAATTTTTTGAAGCACAATTAAGAGGTCACAAGTTCACTATCCTTACAGACCACAAATCGTTAGTAACCTTCCATACTCAAACGCCTGCAAGTCAAAAATTGAGGCGATGGCAAGATTACCTAATGGAATTTGATACAGATATACAGCATACCACAGGAAAGGAAAATTCGATAGCAGATGCTCTATCAAGAAAGTATAAATAATTGGACACTCCCACCACCGAGGATGATTATATCTCCAACAGCATTGATCCTCCTAACTATACCTACAACCACAACATCTGTACCAATACTTTAAGAACATTCTACACACCAGAAACCTCTACTCAGAACAATATGGTTTCTCGCAGAGCTATCAATTTCAAGCATGTTGACGGCGACTTCAACAAATGTCGTGGAAGAGCCGAAGAACTTGGACACCATATCTTCTGTCCATATTTCGAAGGCATCCCAAATGAAGAAAGCGAATATGACATGATGAAGGAAGAAGAGTCCTCAGACGATGAGACTCTATCCACTATACCAGAAGAAGTTTTCAGCGGGTATGATCGTATACCCAATATAAACAAGAACAAACCTTTAACAGTTCTTGGACTAAGATATAGGCCTCCATCTTCTGAAAACACACAACAAAATACCCTCGCTCCTGAAGAAGCGAAAGAAATTGCTATCGACCTGGCTCATAGTAATTGGCAACTACACAAAAGGATGCACTGGTCCTTTTGTCGTGATTTTTACTGTCCAGTTCATGGCAGCTCCCACGCCATGAATAACCGCATGTTCACCGTTGAAACATGTGTAATCTGCAACCACCACGGACATGGCAGTTTGAACTGTGACCTGACAGCCTCAGTTTTTAAGAAGGAGAAGGAATTCCTTACGACTCGTATTGCGCATATCTTATCTGCAAATGAGCCTTAAAAGGAACTAGCACCAGTACAACAAACGCCAGCTTATCCACCTCCACCAGCTCTCAGCCACGAAGAAGCTATCCAGGAAATCGGAGAATGGGCAAAAAGATAGATTGCCAACAAGCCAACACAACCCACTCTCTAACACAGCATTCAGTTCAGTAACCCTACCGAACAGATGACTAACCGACAAATGGAACAGGAGATCATGAATACTCCTGTTGCCCCACAACAACCATGGAATGCACCTCAACAAACAGCTACAACCACTAGCAGCAGTAATACGATTCCAATCAACACCGCCGCCGTCACCACTCATTCTAAAAAGTGAGTAGCCATTGACGAAAATTTACCCTCCTTCATTCAAGATACCAAGACCTCCAGACAGCGTTGTGATTTCTGTAAGTTCTCAGGACATAATGCTTTTACATGCAAGGAGAAGAAACCCACCATCAATGACTTCAACGTAAGGATCGAACCACCCTCAACAAGCTCATTGAAGAGAAACACATCAGCGACGGATGGGAAGACGACAAGGACTACTTTATCACACAGTGGCTTGACCAAGGTACAGGTATGAAAGCCGCATATCAATCATGCATGAGAGTATGTCCTATTTAGAAGAACTACTATGATACCTTTGTAAACCGTAAGGATCATAGAAGAAGAGACGGATTTTTGTATGTCAAGAACCGACAAGGACAATAGAGATTAGTCTTGCCCTCTACCTTTAACATCGAAGGTAAGAACTATCTCGAATTAGTTATTAAAGATACACATGAAGCAACTGCTCATGGTGGCATTGAAAAAACGATAAAATATCTTAATAACCGATATGATTACCAGTCCTTTGCAGAACCAACTAAGGACTATATCAGAAGTTGTGATACTTGTCAACGGACAAAGTATTCCAACAAGGCGCCACTTGGACTTGTAACCCCATTACATGTACCAAGCAGGCCATGGACTGACATATCGATGGATTTTCTTAAGTTAGCACCTGTGTTTACTAAGTGTTCAATTTTGTACCCGAATATTCCTGTTGAAGAAGATCATATAGTTTGTATTTCACGACTTTGGACAATTGTCGATAGACAATCAGGATTCAAGTTTCTTATTCCTATCTCAGATAATTTCATAGCAGAATAATGTACTACTACCTTTGATACTCATGTAGTCCTAACTATGGGATACCCTTTTTGTATTGTTTTTGACCGCGACACTCTTTTTATGTCAACACATTTTCAAGATTGGGCTAGGAATAAAGGAATCAAGTTGGAACCGTCCACCACATATCATCCATATGCAGACGGACAATCGGAAATTGTGAACAAAGAAATTCTACAAGTAGCAAGAGCCTGTAAAATCGAAGGATTTGATCGGCTACAGAAACTACCAGAGATACAGTTGAAACTCAACTCTAGGTATAATGCCGCTAGACAGAATAGTCCCTTTTCCACACTATTTGGATTTAATGCACATCTTGGCGTATCGATACTTCCATACCCCATTAATGCATATGTACCCGCAAATGAACGTCATGAAGTAACGTCTAAAAACCTATATGACGCCAAAAAGACTCATGCATCTCAAGCGAACAAAGGACTACCCAATACAGCCAAAGTTTCAGTCAGACAACAAGTTATGCTTTCCTCAGAAAATATCAACCTATCGAACGTCTCACCCAAACTCAAACCAAAATGGCTAGGCCCCTTTCCCATTATTTCTAGTAATCGGAAACATAATAACTATAGCCTAGACCTATCCAGTCAACCTGACCTCCACCTCATATATAATACTTTTCATATTAGCAAACTTAAACCCTACTATAAAAACGATCCTACCCAGTTCCCTCACAGACAATCTCAGGAATCAGGACCAATTCAAGATGATCGTTATGAAGTTGAAAAGGTATTAGAATTCAGAACAGCTCCTCGAACTAGAGAAAGATAATATAAGGTCAGATGGCTAGGATACTCTCCTAAATATGATTCCTGAGTAAACGATAAGGATATCACCACTGAAATTCTTCAAGACTTCTGGACGACTGGAAGCATGGAAGATACATTCAAAAGATGTCGAAGAACTAAAGGAAAACAAGGACCACGAACCAGAGATGAGACCCGAGCTCTCATCCAACAAGAACGAGATAGAATCATGAGTTAAGGAAACACTAAGGATATTCATGTTAATGCTAATATATTAACAATGCATCAAATCTTAGGACGTATGGAAACCAATATGGTAGAACGAAAGAAGTAAGGATAGGAAATCCTTCTATGTGGGGAAGTGTAATGGAGAACGTTGTTTCATTGCTTATATAATTGAATAAATACTTTTGTATTTCCTATAATTACTATTATGTTATGTAACTAAGCATCTCGGTTGAAGGACTAGCCTTCTACCACCTCCTATTGCTTTATAAGTGTCCATAGCATGCGGAATTTGCCATGGGAACTTCCATGGAACTTGCTATATAAGCACACCCTCATTATGGCCGCGTGACCTCTGTTTTAAAGGCGTGTGACTCATTACTATAGACACATGACCATCGTTCTAGGCGTGTGACTCATTACTATGGCCACATGACCCCTTTTGTACAGTGCACCACCTTCTGGTGTGCCACCCTTTATTGTATTTCTTTCCTTAGTCATCAGATCTCAGAGGAGTATAAATAGGCCGCTGGATTCCCTCTGGAATCCACAGAAGATAAGAAGCAACCAAGCAAGCACTCAGAGCAAGCAAGCCTATATTCTAATCAGATCAAGATCATATAGCTTAGATAGCATAAATCATATAAGATAGATTACACCAGTTAATTACTGTTCCCTTCGGGAATGTCCCACATAGTAATCTCCCTACCCTTCTGAGGTCTTACCTTAGCAGAACCGAAATATACAAACGTCCATGCCTACGGATATAGATTGTATAAATAGTACTGAATGAATACTATCTAGTACCATTCATTACATTACTCCTGTTCAATTCCAGTAAGGGGACTATGAGGAGCCACCTGGAAACCTGGGTGGATTCAGGACAAGGCAAGTTAATCTGCCAGGTCCACCGCGCGTGAAAAGCAAAACAAGACAAAATCGCAAGGCGCAGAGCCTCCATGCTGTCATTAACCAGCTAGGTGCCGGATGACCCTGAGAGGCCTGACTGAGGCCTGCAAAACCACTCGCCAATAGAAACAAAACTCGAGTCGCCAGTAGAAACCAAAAATTAAAAACCCCTCTCCAGTGGAAAAACAAAAACCCATTGCAAGTAGAAAGCCTACAAAACCCCGTGCTAGTAGGAAATCGAAAAAATAATAATAAGACCCCGCGCTAGTAGAAACAGTGTCACTAGTAGTAACAAATAGTGTCATAATAAAAGACCCAGAAAAATTATCTGTTCCACTCGTATTCAGAGGTATGGAAGACCCGCCTACCCATGCGAAGCCCACGTATAGTGTCAATTCCTTCTGCCAAGTAGATAACGAGTAATGACGCCAGTTTGCTAACCCTCCTCCTTTCTTGAAAAAGGTAGCGGATGCTAAGAATTCGAGCCCCTTCATTATCCTCTTCGATCCAGCGGCGCATGAGACTGGGTTTGTAATTCATCGGAGCCCCGTGAAATACGATGGCTCGTGGTTGGTTCAGGGAGAATTCCTCGGGGGTGGTGTCGCTTGTGTTGGTGTCATGTTTTTTGGGGCCACTATTGCTTTATCTTTGCCCTTTGGTTGTGGGGCTCGTGGTTTGGGAGGGTCCGGGGATAGTGTCGTCTTTTTGGGTGAGGCGGTGGTGGTTACTGTCTCTGTATACGTGCGTGTTGGAGGCAGGTCCATATTGGTAGAGACGCTGTTGATGGATGGCTTCGGTTTCGGGGTCGGAGGTGTGGTCTGGGTGCTTGTATGAGTTTGCACGTGTGCTGGTGTCTGTGTCTCTGCCTCCGCCGTTGTCAAAGTAGCAGGTAGTAACTTGGGAATTATGACTCCTGTGATGTGCCTTGATGAACAATCGCTGAGAGTCTCGTTTATAAAGGCAATAACAGCGGGGTGGGGGGTTGCATTGAACATTCTTTAATAAACTTTACCAAAGGTTGTGCACAGGAAATCCTATTCATCGGCGAGTAGGCTTGGGGTCGAGATTTGGGTTCTTAACTGGGTAAGGCCATTCCAAATGTCCCGAAATTTCATGTGTAGTTCCTCCTCGCTTAGGTCGCTTGTGTTGCTTTCGGGTGTACTGTATTGTGGCTCTGGATGATCGGTAACCGGTATCCGTGTCTTAAGTGGTAGATTTACGTGATCTATCTTCCTCGGGTTGTCTTTTCTTTTCAGCTCCAGACGGCAACGGCATCCTCCCTTGCCTGGCATCGTGGTCGTGTGTGGGAGTTCTGTGTAGGTATTCTAGTGTCTATTGGTCGTGGTCGTGTGTGGGAGTTACAAATTCCCTGATTGGTGGTGCCCAACTTGGTGTGGGTGCTCTCGCGGAATCGGGACCAATGCCCCATGAGCGGTGAATTTGGGAAGAATAAGAACAAGAAAGAGAGAAAAAGCTTCAATCGAGGGGGAAAGGGTCGCGATAGTTGTTCCCCCGAGATCTATGTAGATATTCTTGTTGTGGGCAACGAAGGCTATCTCATGGTGCTGTCCGCTTGTTTGTAGGTACTCTGGTTATTGAGTTCCGACCAAGTGCTCGTCCTGTCAAAGTGGTTGTTGTTGTCAAGGACTTGGCTGACTTCGTTCATAGAGGACGCCTGGGCCTTCTCTCTATTATGAAATATTATTACAGCTGCGGCTAGTTTGTTTTCTACCTCGCGAAGCCGCTACTCTATTTCATCATGTGCCTGGTTAGGTCGACAGGTCGACCAGGTCTCCTCGTTGTACTCCCAGCTTCCATGTTCCGGCCAGCCGGGTCTACTGTTGGCCTGACTATCCAGTTCTTTTCTCGCCAGTGATAAATGCACCAGAAAAGTGCGGCACCGGTCTCCCCTATAAGCAGGACGCCTGGAGGAACAGTTATCAGGCCGGCGGCAGCGACCCGGTCAATGTATGCTGCCAGTGGTTTATGGAATGATTCCTTTCCACGGGCATTGCTGAGTAGGTCAATCGGGTTGGTAGGGTGATCCTTAAGAGCAATGAGCTCTTTACCCAAGCAGTCCCGGTGGAATCCGGTGCTGACCAGGTGGTTATAGCAGGCTTCGGGATCCTTTTCATATGCTCCATAGCTGTCAAAGGGGATTGCTGTGCCCACCATGTTTACTCTTACATGTTGGTTTACTTGATCAGCTGGATGTACTGTACACGCGTGCATCAATGGTGGACTTACTACTGAAGTACTTTTGACTAGAGGCAAAGATAAAAGACTTGGTCTGTGGGCTTAGGAGGACAGCAAAGAGCGCAAGAAAGGGAATTTATCCTCTTTCGAGGGGCTTGTGCCAACCAGACTAGGAATTTATATACATGAGGCCCTAGTGGCCAGTAGTAGCCAGATAACAGAAACTAAGAAAAACTCCCAAACGAGAGTCGTGGGCATGAGTCCTAAAACCCGAATACAGTGATAACAAAGATAAGGGTTCCTGAATGAGAGTCTTGCCAGTCAGTCTCAAATCTGAATCTAATGGTAACAAAGATAAGGGTTTTTTTTGTAATACTTATTACTCCTATGCGGCCCCATTAGGGGGGCCATGAGGAATAAAGATAAGGGTTCTCCAACGAGAGTCAGGGACGAGTCTTAAATCTGAATGCAATGGTAACAAAGATAAGGGTTCTCGAACAAGAGTCTTGCCAGTCATGGGGACGAGTCTTAAAACCTGAATACAATGGTAATAAAGTTACAAAGATAACCCGAATGAGGGTCGTGTGACTTGTGCCAGTTATCAGCATGCGTCTCTAACCCAAAGGCATCAGTTGTCACCTGTACTCGCCGCTAGTTGGGCTTCTTGTAATATATTGGGCCTGAGAGGTGAAGAGGGATTATGGAGTCTGGTAAATATTAGTCTTGGTTGTAGTAAATATAGTGAGCTCTATACATGCGTCACCCTCACGCCGGCCGCCACTGCACAGTGTTCTCAACGAGCGGGCCAGGCCGGCCTCAACCATGGCCCCCGCCGGCCTGGACCAGACAGAGCTCGGCCGGAGCCTGGCCTGAAACAACAGGCTGGTGAATAGGATAGCCGGGGTAGCCTGAATAGCTTGGACCACCTGGACCATGGAGGAGGCTCAATCTCGCCCCGTCAGAAAACCCCTCCTAGGTCAAGCTTCAAAAGTGCGGGTCTCTCTGTAACTCACGACACAGAAGGCCCCCAAGCATGAGAACAAAACCATCAGATGGAGACTCTTCGGTTGAGCTGGGTGGGATGTGAGCATAACTATATTGTAGAATATACTTATTCCTGTAATTAGGCCTGGGCATGAGCCGGCTCACAAGGATTGCAAGAACTACATCGCTACATAACTATGTAGGCCATGGAAAATAAGAAAGACGCAGAAATATGAAAGATACTGATATAAACAGACATGGAAATAGGAAAGAATCAATTTGTACCCTTATCACCCAGCGAAATCAGATGATACATAGGACTGCAATATTGTATTAACCGAGCAATTTGTAAGTTTCAACCATCATGTTAATTGGTGTTTCTCTTCTTGTGTTGGTAGGCGTAGTCGGTAAGGTCGGCGATTGCACTTGTAAATACTTTAAATATAAATGCGCGACGCGATGGCCTATCCTGAATAGATTCCTGATTAATAAATGTAGAGAAGAGATAATGCAGAGATAGTTGTTAAACCAACAAGATCCAGGGCAAGATACTGTATAACTGTAGTTCTCAAGAGGTGTAGTGGACTCCGGCGGAAGTGTCATTAAGGTGAAAAAAAAAACAGACTAAGGGTGGAACTGCAACATATTTTGAAGATTTCCACACCTCGGGTACCTTCGGTATTTCGCAGTTGCAATGACCTTTGGGCTCGAGCCCAAGTCTCGAGCCGGCTCGGCTCGTGCCAAGGCCTACCTGTAATATGCATTTAGCCAGAATTGTGCTCATGATATATTACGAGTTGTGCCTGCAGACGTTGTTGCAACTTGAAGGGGGTTTTACTACACGGTGGTGGCTCTCGCAAGGGAACTTCCAATAGTACTATTTGCTAACTAAAGATACCTAGCCTTACTTGAACACCCTTGGTGGCAATGCCCAGAATATTGGATCATTCGGTAAACCATTAGATATAGGAATCTGTTGAAAAGCACGTGAATTATATGATATTGTCGAGATGCCACTCATGTCATACACATACATCATACCACGTAACTCCAACACATACCTGCTCACCAACAATACTTACCTGTAACAGCAATCGTTAGCATTACCTATGCTACTAACTTGTATGAACTCACTTATATGATATTATAGCTAGATGCCACGCATGCAGATAATGTTGTGGAGAGATACCACTCACGTAACCTCACGTAACTCCACCACATACCTCCCTTCATATGTAGGTATAGAGCTTTTCATATTGCGTCTCTGGATAGAGATAGATAGAATTGAATAAGGAATGTCTCATATACTGATGTACTCATATTCATACATACACTCATATTCTTCTCTACATGCTCACTCGTACGTTTGCACTGTCTTACAGTTACACATCAGGTGAAGTGTCTCTTTATTGGCCATTCATCTGTCTATTCGCTGTTGGTCTGCTATGCATGACCTCTCATTCCAAGAACCTTTGCTTGAACAACTTTCTTGGTGGCATCGCCAAGAATATCAGTAAACCGCTACTTGAATCCCTTTAGAAACTGTACAGAGTACTTCTTGGCAGCATTGCCAAGACTATTTGCCAACTCTGTCAACAGCAATAGAGGGATTTAGCAACATTTTCTTGTTATTGTTACGGCTATTGTTACTAAGCAAAAATAGCCAAATAGTTAGCAGAAAAATAAAAAAGAGGTTTTGCAGGTTCTGATGTTAATATTAATGTTAAGTGCGATCAACATCGGACATGCATCAACATCCATCAACATCGGACATCTTCAACATCGGACATACTCAAGAATAGATATCATGATAGTGGCAGCAGCAGTAGGAGCAGCAGCGGCAGCAACTCTAGCTATAGCGACTGCAAACGAGACTCAGGATATTGCTATAACTATGCTGCAATACCCACGTTATTGACCACCGTTGGCATCCTCAGGGACTGCCACATTCAATCAGTTCTCGGAGATCAAGTGTATTGAGTTCTTCCGATTCATACCAACTGAGATAGAACAGATACTTCTGTATTTCTGCCTGGACCAGATTATCTATCACAATCAGCAGAAAGCAATACTAGAGTAGGCGTTGTGTGTACTACTATTTCGGCTTTCTAGTAACAAACGGCTAAAGGATAACATGAGGTTGTTTGGAAAAAGTAGAGCATGGCAGTCTATGATTTTCAATGATGTGGTTAGACACCTGGTGTACCGATATTTAGAGAAGTTAGAATGGGATCTCTGGCGGTTGACATATCAAAAGCTTCAAAACTATGCGGAATATATAGGTGTTCGGGGGCGTGGAGCATCTGTATGGGGTTTTGTCGATGGTACATTGAAGGTGGTATGCCGACCTTCCAGACACCAGTGGAGGTGGTATTTAGGATATAAAAAACGTCATGCAATCAAATTCCAAGCTATTATAATACCAGATGGGCTTATCTCTCATCTGGGTGGACCTTTTGAAGGTAAATTGGGGGATTGGGCTACATGGAGGTAGTCCGGAATTGAAAACCATCTTCATCAGGTTCATCAAGGTCCTCACAATCGGCTGTACATCTATGGTGATCCAGCATATAGTGCTGGATATGGTGTTATAGGCCCATATAAGGCACTTCCAAATCGACCCCTCCCTCCAGAAACTCAAGCATTTAATGGCTATATGTCCTCACTTAGAATTGCAGTTGAGTATAGCTTTGGGAAGATATCAGCTCTATGGCCCTTCGTTACACATTCTCGAGGTTTAAAGATCGAACACTCTCCCGTAGGAGGTTATTATATGGTTGCTATTCTGTTAACCAATATACATACATGCCTTCATGGGAGTCAGATCTCAACACAATTTTCATGCCCCCCACCATCACTAAATGATTATCTTTCACTCAGTATGGCGGCTCAATAATTGTCTGAGTAACAAATTGGTTTCCTGAGCTCGCTCATCTGTACAGCGGTTGGTTTCCTGAATAGATTCCTCGAGCTTTACCACCTTCGCTTCCATATCATTATTCTTTTTGCTTGGGTTATGTCCAGCTGAGCTTTGAGAGATAGCGTTTGCAAGCTCTTTCACAGCAGCAGCCATCAAAGTCCTATTTTTCCGAACAACCTCCAAAACCTCTGCAATTCAATTCTTTATCTTTCGGCGCTTAGGTGGTGCTTAAACCTCTTCCACCTCAGTATCGTTGTCGGATTCACTGCTAGATTGGGCTTTCTGGGACCATGTATGTAACAAGTTGGCTCGTGCCTTCTTCATGAGATTTTGCTCTTTTTCAACTTCTTCTTTACCCATTTGTGCTCGTTTACTTTCCTCTTGCTATTCATTTAAATGAGCTATCCACTCAAAACAGGACTGTTTAAGCTCAGAATCCTGCTGTACTGTACCTGTGAATTTATGTTAGTCCTTATCTGTATAGTTGACCTATAGATATAGAGGCTTACCAGATTCCTTTTCTTCCTTTTTGATTAGAGTCTCAAATTGTACAACAAGTGCATTCATTGCTTGTTGGGGGTCACACAATTCTTTACCAATCTCATCTTTTAAGAGATCTCGGATTTTCACCTAAAAGGCTTTCTTGTTACCATGTTGGTGGTCTACTTGATGCAAGATACAAAGACGAACAAGCTTAACCTTTTCATCTTCTGAAAGTCTCACTCTGCCACCCGTTCTGCCACTCGCAGTTGGGCCACTTGAGGTTAGTGTTGCATCACTTGGAGTTCGAATTCCACTGGAGATAGCACTCAAAAAAGGGGGTTATACATGAGTGATTTGTGACTGATCTACCCCACAAGATAACTTGCACTCTGAAGTGTGAAGATGACCTTGATCTTAAGTAGCCATATCGGAGGTTTGGATATGTTCTAATAATTATTCGAAGGTAGACAGTGAGCGCAAGAGGGGTAGTTATTGATGGTAGATAACCACAAGTGTGCGGCTATTTTTATTTACTAACAAATGGTTGCTATGGTAACATCGGAACTTGTCTGGTTGCCATGACAACTTAACAAGAATATTAACAACAATCTAAGTTGCTAAATCCCTCTAATACTAGCAACGGTGGATAGACGTATGGCCAATGAAGGAAGGTCCACTTCACCTGAAATATATACGAAAGATATTTGTATGCATATGTATGCAAGAGTATGTGCGTATTATGTATATGCAAGTAACATATATGGATATGTATATGTGAGAGTGTGCAAATGTATATGTGTGTACAGGTATATGTCCATACACTTCTCTACCCTATAGAAGGGTATTTCCCTAACTCTATATATACATGAATAGGGATATGCTATAGAAAGTAAGTATTAATTCGCAACTAGGAATGCTGTCTTATTCACAAACGAGCAGTCAAAGGGGCCTTAAATTTCCGATACTAGCTTAAACATGAGATACTTTCTTATAAAAGAAACTTCAAAAAAGATGACATTGGCATAATTGATATCTTTTTACACAATCTCCTCTCCAAGCATAATTGTAGGATATTGCATAGCCTCTTCTTCAGTAATGTAATCTCCCTGCTCTTCCGTCCACTTCCTCCTCATCAAATCGCTGTCCACCTGCTAGAATTCTGCAGTTTCAATACTGAGGTTGCGCGGGGTTTTGACTGGTGGTTTGTGCACTAGCCCTAGGACAAGGTGCCTACGGAATTGACATTGTAACAAGTGATGGTGATGAGTAAAAGAAACCAGCAGTGCCAGTCAACGTTAACATTCCTATACTACTGTCCTATTAGAAAAATTTGCTGTCTTAAATACGATTCGGATATCTCGGCCAAAATTAGGCTGTCTTATACACTAATACTGTGGTACTTTCTTAGTTGCGAATTAATACAGTATTTGCTATAACTACGTATGTGATAACACTCAAAACAGGTATATGCTAGTAAGTATGTACCAGGCTTCGTATGAGCCTGTGAATACGTATGTTGCTTCATATACACAGGTATGTACGTGTATGGCTTAACACACGTACTTTTCAACAAACTGAAGACACCACTCTTGGCGGCATTGCCAAGAATATTGGTAATTGCCTTTAGAAACTGTATAAAGTACTTTTTGTTGAAAAGCATGTAAGTCATTTTGTGAACATTACCACATCAGTTATGGCTGTTATCATACATCATCATTTCCGCATAATGTCATAGACATTACCACATCAACATTTCCATGATGTTGTGGCTTTCCGCATGATGTTGTGGCTGTTACCACTTATGTCATTATTCATGTTATCTATGATGATCATCAGGAAAGAAAATAGTTTGTCTCCAGTGTCTCTAGAGACAGTAATGCCACTGGAGACAAGATGTGTCTCCACGATTGGCAGAATGTCTCCTGGTGTCTCCTGGAGATACCAGGAGACACCAGGAGACACATAGGAGACACTCAGGAGACACCCAGGAGACATAAAAGACACAAATGACACAAGAGACAACCCTGTCTCCTGGAGACACCACCTGGCGTCCCGATGCCACTTTTTTCTTGCTGATGATTATGACGGCCACTCACATAACTCCAGCATTTCCTGCTTACCAGCAATACCTGTAACGGCAGTCTTTAGCATTATCCCTTGGTGTATATAAAGCTCTTCTTATTCTTTGTAGAAGAGTTAAAGAACTCACACATATACACTCGCACACATATACATTCGCACACATATACGTTCATACTCATATACGTTCTCTTACATATATACGTTCTTATACTGGTGAAGTGACTCTTCATTGATCATTAGCTATCTTATCTGCTCACTAGTGTTGCTACTCCCTGCTGGACATACTAACACTTTTTGGTAGCATTGCCAAGACTATGGACACCTTTATTTATGTTGGAATAACAAGTTATGAATAGCAATACTAGCAACGAATAGATAGATAAATGGCCAATGAAGGACCACTTCATCTTAGATAAGTATGTAAAGTACGTAGGTAAGGTATGTGTGTATGTGAACGAACAATATGTGAGAGTCATGTATGTAAGTGTATATACCATATTAATTTGCAACTAAGAATGCTGTCTTATTCACAAACGGGCGGTCGAAGGGGCCTTAAATTTACTGTCTAATATGTGATACTAGCTTAAAAGTGAGATACTTTCTTATAAATGAAACTCCGGAAAAGCTGACAGTGGCCTAATATTTTTTTATACGATCTTCTCTCCAAGTGTAATTGTAGTGAGGGGTGGTCATACGGGATATTAAGGGTTTAGGTACTATAGAAGGTTTAGGGTAGATCGGAGCAGGTTGGAAATATTGAATTTGGGTTTTTTGAGTGTTTTAATCCTATATTCATTGTTCTTACCGTATTGATATTGCATATATTGATGGAGATATTAGAATGTTACTGCATGTGAAGCTGGTTGATTGTTACATAGTTGTCAATCGTTCATAATAAGTGACTCTTAGCAGTGATAACTTTTGTCTGGTACTAAACTGCTCTGAAACTATATGCACTAGCAACTCTGAGCGTTTTGAGCTCGGAGTTGCTAGTGTGTGCATAGCTTGTTTTCGAAGCTACTAGTATTGTTTTAAGCTGCATATATCATAAGCGTACATATTGTCATAACTAAACAGCAGAATCAATGTCCACTAAAGCATTTGTTTGGGATTTCATTTATTTGAGAATGTATTATCTCTAGTTTTGAAAGTTAGACAGGATTTGGTTTGACTCTTGATTTGGTATTATCTCTAGTTTTGAGAGTCGGACAGGATTTGGTTTGACTCTCAATTTATACTCTCAATTTACACTATAGGTACTAAGAGTTTGGTCATGAGAGCAAGGATATCTACTATCTTGGAGTAGTGATTTGATCTCAGAGCAAGATTTTCTTTGGCTATTCTAAGTAACATATAAGACTAGAAGACTAGAAAGCTGCTCTGGATCTCAGGTGTTTAATAGGTTGGTCTTAGTCAAAGGAGATAAGAGTGTCAACTATCTATTATATTATAGTCTTGGAGCAGTGATTTGATCTCGGAGCAGGATTTGCTTTGGTTATTCTGAGTAACCTATGAGACTAGAAAGCTAGAAAGCTGATGTCTACCTTTCTAATTAGTTGGTCTTAGTTGGGGAGGTTATAAGTCTTGATATATAGAATATCAACTATCTACTATATTACAGTCTAGGGGCAGCGATTTAATCCTGGAGCAAGATTTTCTTTAGCTATTCTGAGTAACCCATGAAATTAGAGAGCTAGAGAGCTATTCTAGAGTTCAAATGTACATATATGATATTTGGAGGGTGGGGTTATAAGCACTAATATATATATAAGATATCAACTATCTACTATATTATAGTCTTGAAGCATTTGATCCTGGAGTAGGATTTTCTTTAGCTATTCTGAGTAATCTATAAAACTAGAGAACTAGAAAGATATTCCAGCATTCAGGTATATATATATAATAGTTGAGGGAGGAGAGGGTTATAAGTACTGATATATAAGATATCAACTACCCACTATATTACAGTCTCAGAGTAGCATTTTTTTGGGCTAGATATTCTTCCTTAATATTTTAATACTTATGAAGTTGCTCCGAGAGCAATTAGTAGCAAGTAGATATATTTCTAGGGAAATTGATTCCCTTCCTTGTTTTGTGGTAAAGTATAGTGAGCTTAGCATTTTGGATTGTTGGACTCAACTCATATTTTGCGGCCTGCTCCACTATTCATATCAAACAGGAAACAACTCAATACTAATTCAAGAGATAGGCTTCGGAGTATATATGACAACTGGGGGGGGGTGTCAGGAATAACCTCCTCTTATTAAAATTCTTTTCCGGAGACTATTAGAGGCGAGCTGGTGATCAAGGCAGCAGTTTGGAGTAAGCAAGATCATAATTAATGAATAGTAGCAGCAAAAGAAATTAGAACTCAGTAAGAGTGATCTCTAAGATTATGAGGTATTTAAGTAGAGGTTATAGAGCTCATTCAGCTCACTTGGAGGACTTATAGGCTTACTCAGGGTAATATAGGCATACTTAGGGCAATATAGACTCGCTCGAGGCAATACAGGTATGCTCGGAGCAATATAGGCTCGCTCAGGGCAATATAGGCATGTTCGGGGCAATATAGGCTCGCTCAGGGCAATATAGATAATCAGCTTCTTATCGAACTGGCTGCTGAACTTTGAAACTAATTGTGGGTGACGATCAAGAAAGCGTGTAATCCAATTTTTGCCTACCATAGAGCTTTCATCCCATTTTTATCCCTTCAATAATGCAACATCTTCCTTAACATGTGCTATACGTGGAGGAAATCCCCACTCCTTTAATTTCAGGATCCACCGTACAATAGCCTTCTCTTCCACTAGTGTATACAACTGCTGTGATATGTGGGTCCTTACTCTGGATTCTCCACCATTCAGCATCTATGCAATGTTGTATATCCAAGTCTAAAGGCTTCTGCTATTTTTTGGGTCGATTTGTATTTTCCCTCTTAAACTGCCACTATTGCTTGCTGGATCCAGAGCTCCCCCTAGGCTTCCGATACCTGCTTTCGTTGCTTTAGCCTTCTCATAATGCGCTTCAGGCCTTCTATACTCCCATGTCAGCTTCTATGCCACTAGGTGGGGTTTTCACATGTTATATAAAATTTTTATACAGACTAGACAATTTTATTTCCAATACTCAGGCCACGTTCTAGATTCTCAGAAATGCGTATTAGGTGTTGGATGTAGTACGACAAACCCTATAGAGTTGAATGCTACAACTGGCATTCATATCCATTGCGAACTGATGTTGTACATATTTAGGTACCGTATTAATTCACAACTAAGAAAGTACCACTCAGCAGGACAGTTTTTTTTTTTTTTTTTTTTTTTTTTTTTTTTTGAAGTCTGTACGTCTATGGAGCCTTAGGCTATGAGACGGCCCCGTTCCCTCATCTTAAAAGAGTCGGTACGCTCACAGAACAATGAGCCAACTATCAACTATCCTAATACAGCTTTAAAAGACATGACCTTCTGTACAATCTGTATGGGGGTGTGAAATGCCAAACAAGGTAAAAAGACGTATGATAAAAGCCATCACAGACAAATCCATTACCGGTCATCACACAAGTCCACCCTCTTCCTTCCTTTCTGAAAGTCATATGCCTCAATTAGGAGCCAGTGTCCTCTCATCTTCAGGTGACTCCCAACAGCCAACTTCCGTTCAAAAAACACTATGACGGAGCTGGTGGCTTTACCAAATCTCCGGTTATCCCACAGGAGCCAACGTGCTCCCAAAATCCCTCTCACTCCTACATCCTGTATAATATCTGCCATGAGTCTCTAACAGGGGACCCCGTGAATCATAATTGCCTTCTCCCAGATGTTCTCGCTGGGTGGTGTGTTCTGCGGAGGTGTTTTGGCTGGTCGGGATTTCTTTCCAGCCTTTGCTGCCAGACATAGTGCAGCCTGTTTTTTGGTAATTACGGGTGCTACTGCTACCGGGGCCTCGTCCTCATCCTCATATGCATACATACTTGACCCATCTACCATCATAATATTGTCACTATCTCCTGCCCCTTCCTTCTCAACACCCATCTCTGTCTGAACCCCCACTTCCGCCTGTACCTTCACTACCTCCTTCTCAATATGGTCTGACTGGATTCTGACTGATACCGTCTCAACCGGTAGTGCCTTACCCTCTGCCTGCTATTTCTTCCGCTCAGAAACCAAAATCTTCTTTGACCTCTTTCCCATCTCTTCCTCCGCCCACTCCTTCCAGTTTCTCTCATATATCTGTAGTTGGTTTCCCACTATCTCCTCTCGCTCAACCCACTTCTCCTTCTCCCACTTCAACTTAAAAATCTCTTTCTCCAACCTCTCGATCGTTTCCACATGGGCCACCCTTTGGTCCGCAAAAGCTACCAAGGTCTGCTTCAAGTGAGAAAGTTCTGTATCTAATACATCCCGTTCCTTAGACAAGCATAGAATTTCATCTTTGAGACCTCCAATTATTCTCTCTTCCTCAACTAGCCTAGTCTCATCAGTATTACTCTTATACACTTGCCCCTCCCACTCCTTACAGGTTGTATCAAATGTTTGGGCAGGCCTGTTCTTCTCTCTACCCCTCCAAGAATTGTTTCAACTACACTGAGCTCGGTATCAAAGAACGTATCCTTCAGAAAGCACATCGTGTATTGTAATAAAAATATCTCCTCTCTCTTCCCTATCCTCTTGAACTTCTCTGTCCCCTGCTCTTCTTCCCATCCGTCGAGCCGCTCCTCATTCTCTGAGTTCTGAACCCCGGTTGTATGCAACTGTACTCTTGGTATGGGACCCAGTGTTGCTAGTTGCATTAGATCCGGAGTTTCATACCTTGGTCTGTTGTCTAGGTTAGGGACCGCTAGAGGTCTGGCAGAATCCTTACCCTTACCCTTGTGAATTTGTGGCATCCCTAAAAAGTCTGATTAAATTCCCTGAAGAATTCTGACTTCCCACTTCGAAGGTGACCCAAGGTCTTGTGCTGCTATTGGGGTTGCAACATGCTGCTCTAAACTGTAGCTGGAGCCTCCAAGTGTGCTGGTGTATCTACCAATCACCAGTGAATATGGTTGCAACTTGGAAAAATCGTCCAAACTTAGATCGACCTGGGGGATTGTGTAGCTCGCTTTGAATGAGCAAGAAAATCATGTATTCTTGCTTGGCTTGGAATGCTCTGTGAATTGCTATTTTCCCCGACGACAGAAACCCTCTGGTTGTTGAGATCGACCAAGTGGGCTCGTCTTGTACAGTGTTGTCGGTGTCGGCAGGACAGTATTAGTATATAAGATAGGGATAAAACATCCTAATTTTGGCCGAGATATCCGAATCGTGTTTAAGACAGCAAATTTTTCTTATAGGACAGTAGTATAGGAATGTTAACGTTGACTGGCGCTGCCGGTTTCTTTCACTCATCACCATCACTTGTTACAATGTCAATTCCGCAGGCACCTCGTCCTGGGCCCAGTGCGCAAACCACCAGTCAAAACCCCGCACAACCTCAGTATTGAAACTGCAGAATTCTAGCAGGCGGACAGCATTTGATGAGGAGGGAGCGGATGGAAGTGACAATGAGCAGGGAGATTACATTATTGAAGAAGAGGCCATGCAATATGCTACAATTACGCTTAGAGAGGAGATGGTGTAAAAAGATATCAATTAGGTATGCCACTGTCGTCTTTTTTGGAGTTTCTTTTATAAGAAAGTATCTCGTGTTTAAGCTAGTATCGCATATAAGACAGTAAATTTAAGGACCCTCCGACCACCTGTTGTGAATAAGACAGCATTCTTAGTTGCGAATTAATTTACTTTTTTTTTTTTTAAATACTTATTACTCCTATGCGGCCCCGTTAGGGGGGCCATGAGGAGCCATACGGAAACCTGGTGGATTCAAGGTAAGGCAAGTTAATCTACCAACCCGCGTGGAATAGATACAAAACAAACCGGGACGATGCTCTATGCTGTCATTAATGGACTAGCCGATGACCCGGAGGCTGACTGAGCCTCGACCCTTAACCCTCTTCCCCTGATGAACTGAGAGAAGAACTGGAAGAAAAGCTGAACTAACGAGAAGGACTATACATAAGAAGAACTAGGGTAAACTGCTGAAGGGGACTAATGCTATGCACTGAAATAACTGCTTGACCGGTACAAAGGGAAATCGTGACATTTGACTTGTGAACTAAAGCTCATGGTATAAGAATTTGAGGTAGGCCTCTGTGGCCTCGTATGTCTCCTCCTCCTCCTTTCTCCATTCTGGTTTATCGAGCTCCTCCCAACTACTCCTCTCTCCCAATAGGGCCCTTCTGGAATGGTCGAAGCATGGGCAGTTGAAGACAATATGCTCTCCCGTTTGCGAATTAATACGGTATCTTATTGCGCCAGTAATTCTGTGAGTTTGAAGACTAATACTTGTTGGAGGTCATGGAATATTTGGGTTGCTATGTTGGACTCCGTAAAAATTGCGATTGCCCAATTAGAGTTTCATAATCTCAGTCTCATTATTTACGGTCACAGTTTAGCTTGTCACTTCCTCTCATTAGTCTTTCTATCTTCATGTTCATTCCACAGTTGATTCCATTAGTCTATTTCTTCTCTTCTGATCAGTACAGGACTTGAGGCTCAGTCAGGCCCTCGGGTCATCGGCTCATCCGTTAATGACAGCATGGGGTCTTATTCCTTCTATATTTGTACGTATCCTGCGTGGTTCTGGCAGATTAACTTGCCTTAACCTTGAATCCACCGGACTTCTGGGTGCTCCTCATGACCCCCTAACGGGGCCGCGCCGGCGGCGGATACAGTGTCACAACCATAGTCTCGTACCCAGGTTAATATTTTTGGAGCGTTCGTGACATGAGATTGGTGAATGGCATGGTGATTAGTGTCGTTGGTATATGGGTCAGAATACCAGCTACGCGACTGCACGACCTGAGTCTGTTTGACTAATATCCGAAGAGCTACTTGAACATCGCAACAAGCACACCTCACAATCACCTCTCCCACCTCACGACCAAGCACACATCACATATAGGACGTCAGTCACAATGATGCTAGGGCCATCCATGATGCTAGGGTTGTCATTGTCACGCAGCCAGCAACCAATATTGTGGCTTTATTTCCTGCCCTCGATGCATACACCTTGCCCCTCCAGCTGGGCTGCCATCTCCAACACCACCACTTCAAATCTATTCTTAACCCCGCGACAGCATTACCCCAAAATCCCGACGTTACTTGCTACCGTGTTCCCTACCGCCCTATTTGGGCCACATATGTCGCTTCTGTCTGGACCCTTGATACTGCCCTTGCATCGATGTTCTTGCAGCTGGTCTGCGCCGCGCCAGCCGAGTTCTGCTCTACCCTCTCCAGGATACTGGGACACCATGTTGATATGAACAATACAGTAGAGCTTCGAGTATAGAAGAAATCACCGGTGCCTGCCGAGGATGAGGATGAACGCGAAGGGCCAATAGGCTATATGTGTATGATGGATTTGCTAGTAGAGGAGCTGGATCGAATGTGGTTGAGTAGGGAGCTGGCGGGAGGAACCCAGTACCGAAACAGAATGACAGTTACCGTTATGATATGCAGACTACAATTGAGGGGCAGGAGAGTGATGTGGCAATGGGAGTGGACCATTTGGCTTAGGGAACCAGGTGAAGTTGAGGGTTATGGCTGATTTGGGAGCGGGGCATCTACAAGTATTGAATTCAAATAGTGCTATTGTGAGTGGAATGCTTCCATCATTCCCCCAATCCTCGGATATCCAAGCACTTGAACGATCAGCATCAACACCACTATTTACATGACCCAAAGAAAATACCCCAGGCGTCGAGCCACTCGATGCCACCCCATGTTACCCCACCAGCTATAACGATATTTCCTCCGCCATAGGTGACTCCAGCATTGACACCGGAAAGCCTCTTAACAAACCCCAAGCCTCCATTCTTCTGACGATTCTCCACTCACCCTCCCCCCGCCCGCCGCACCCCCCACCCTCCTGCCTCCTCACACACCACCCTATCCCACTCCCCTGACCGCCAACAAGGCCGTGGAGTAAACAAGACCTCCTGGAACTTATTTTCCCAGCCATCAGGATTGCAGAGTTCAGAAATGGCGAAGGTGTGTGGGTACCAAGCATAGAGTCTGTAAATTTGAAGTTAGGGGGAAAACTGGTGGTGGAGCACGACGGGGGCTTCCAGGCAGCCTGGGCGGCTGCACTGGGAAGAGGGTAGTGTTTGACGCATTCGTGACTTGTACTTGGGAGAAAGAAATTGAAGCAGGAGGTTGTAGCTCGGGGTGAACTAGGTGTACAGCAGGAGTGATTCTCTACATGCCAGTGAAAAGTGACAGTTGGCTAATGGTAGCTACGTATAATTTAGTGCTTATGCTGTTTCCCAATTTGTATCCTAATATTCAACCCAGAATAAGACTTTAGTTGTGGCCGGACAGTACTAGGCAAGAAAGTCTCTCAAGACACTATGGCTGTGGTCTCGAAACCTCCGGATTTCGAGTATATGACACAATTAGCATATTCTATACTATAGCCGCCAGCTGTCTGGCCAACCCGACAGTTTAGACCAATCATGCCACGTTTTTTGAAGTTCTTCTACCCGTTAGATTTCTTCTTCGTGACTAGTCAGAAATAAAGGATTTCGATTGTCGGAGGTGTCCCAGCTGTGATTAGAAGTACTAGATTTTGTTTCAATAGTCCTCTCTTACTGGGTCCTAATAGCTATGGAGAGTATTGTGCTAACCAGATTATCCGAATAGGAGTACAGGATAACGCCCATACAAGCATATCGTCCAGACGGGGGGAAGATGCTTATAGCCAATATATTCTAATATCACAAGAAATTAGGCAAGTATGGAATGAACTCGGAAAAGTTGGAATAGATCATGAATATGACAGAAGCATACAAGAGACAAAAAAAGATATACGAAAATGCAGGGGCCATAATTCAAGAGGGGGATGAGCTAGGGCTTCCTAGAGGACCTAGAAAGTGGGTGATCCTACGCTGAACATGTTGACGATGGGTTGAATTTCACTTGTTTCGATAAGTTTTTCTCACGGTTGAGTACATTCTGTGGCTGTCCTTTGTTGATTGTGATAGAGTAAGTTCTTTATTACGTTTTTCGAGCGCCTTATATGTCGTCAGGTAGCTGGGTTTTGTTCGGTTTAGGTACTTATGGCTTGACGTTCACTTTCTAAGCATGACTACTGCAGGACTAGGAAAAGATGTCATAATTTGCAAAGTTGCCATTGTGTATAGAGCTTCCTATTTTGGAAACATTATCTCTCTGATTGTCTGGCAAAGTTGGGGGAGTGGGGTTATTTCTTATCAATGGGTCTAGTATCCAAAATATGCTTATTTACTATGTGGGACCAACGCAGGTATGCTTGTATGAGTGTCATCTATAATGTTTAAAAAAAACAAAAAAAAACCGGTCCTCACACCTTGCGGTGAGGTCCACAGTGTATACCACTTGGTGGCTACTAAGCTGCATACATTAGTCTCATGTCAAGACCCTTCTGCTAATGATTTGATGAGTTACATGGATAAGGCTTTCGGACTAAGGTTAATATTTTTGTAGAGTTCGTGGCCTCGCAACTCCCCCAATAGACAACAAACTGGTTTGTACGAGGCTAGGATTAACGGGTCTTGGCATGAGACTAAGGATTAATCATAGTTTTCCGGCAGTGCAGCATGTTATATGTAGTCTGATGCCCACACTCTAGTTATGAGTGGCATTGGAGTCGGATTCGGACATACTGTTGGATCCAAGTTTTGCATTCACTTATGGAGACGTGAATACTTATCTATTAAGCCTGTGCCGGGCTCATAACTTGTTGGAGTACAGGGTTATGAACAGCAACACTAGCAACAGATGAATAGATAAATAGCCAATGGAAGAATACATCACATCACGTGTATGCAGATATGTGAGTGTGTTTCCTTAGACTGCTTCACAACCTATTGAAGAGCTTCCACCATCCTCATCAGCAAGAAAAAGTGGCATCGGGACGCCAGGTGGTGTCTCAGGAGACAGGGTTGTCTCTGGTGTCTTTTGTGTCTTTTATGTCTCCTAGGTGTCTCCTGAGTGTCTCCCATGTGTCTCCCAATGTCTCCCAGTGTCTTCAGGAGACACTGGGAGACATTCTGCCAATCGTGGAGACACACCTTGTCTCCAGTGGCAATAGTGTCTCTAGAGACACTGGAGACAACTATTTTCTTCCTGATGCTCTTATTAAAGGTGAGGCAGCGGTGAATCACTAGGTTCAATGAAGAAGACTTCACTAGAACCACGAGAGAAAGAGAGAGAGAGACTTGACTGAATTGCTTGAAGTGATGATTGTCAAGTAGAGCGAAGATCGCAGCTATATATACATGAATAGCAAGAATAACGTCATGAACATAACGATGACATGTGAAGCATATGAGTGGGTCCATGTGGATCTACAGAGGTGTGAGCTGTGATATATGAGTGTGCACATGAATATGCTTAACACCTCTATATATATATAAAACAGAATGATACAGTGAATACATGATAGCAAGTAGATGCTATAGTTTACATGTATGTACCGGTATGTCGGTGTGTGTAGGTAAGCCAAACCTATACATGCTATGAGGGTGTTGTGCCAACCAGACTACTATACATGTGGTTCTCAACAGGGTACCTGTATCTCAGCAGTGCCGGGTTGCTTAGGCATGTGCTTGTATACTTCGGCTGCTAAGTAATTGGGAGTTGGGCTGTCTCGATCTCTTGGCAGGTCACAGATGTGTCTCGTGCTGCATTGTATACTGTGGCTGCCAAGGTATTGGGAGTTGGCTGTCTAGACCTCTTGGCAGGTAACTGTACGTCAGCGTCACCAAGGTATGTTGCATTATTTGGCATGCTGCCGTATACTTCGGCTGCGGGAGTGTTGAAAAGCACAGGAGTCATATGATGTCGTGGACATTACTACATCAACATTTCCACATGATGTTGTGGCTGTTATCACATATCAACATTTCCGCATGATGTCATGGACATTACCACTCATCTAGTCTGGTTGGCACACACTCATTGACATTCCCGCATGATGTTGTGGCTATTACCATTCATGTCATTATTCATGTCATAATGATTGCGACGGCCACTCACGTAACTCCAGCATTTCCTGCTTACCAGCAATACCTGTAACGGCAGTCCTTAGCATTATCCTTTCGTATATATAGATCTCTTCTAATTCATTGTAGAAGAGTTAAGGAACTCACATACGTTCTCACACACATACGCTCGCACACATATATGTTCTCTCACACATACGTTCTCACATATACAGTCTCACACTCATATGTTCTCATATTGGTGAAGTGACTCTTCATTGATCATTAGCTACATATCTTATCTGCTCGCTAGTGTTGCTGCTCCCTACTGGTCAGGGAGTTGGGCTGTCTCAATTTCTTGGCAGGCAACTGTACCTCAGCATCACCACGTTATTTGGTACCTCAGGCATGAGACTTGGTACAACCACTAAAGTACTGGGAACGGTACAATCCCCAGTCTAATGGTACTGACAGTCTGGGATCCCAGGGTTATCACCTGACTTAATTACAAATCAACTAAGCATCTTACAACCTGGTGGGTAGAAATGCCCCCTGCATAACCAGACTACCCTCCGCACTCACATAACATAGGTTTTATTGAAGGTTAATGAGCAGCAGCGAATCACAGATTCAATAAAGAAGACTTTACCACAATCAAGTGGTAGACAATATATGATCACGTATATATATATGATATATATATAAGTATATAACGAATAGATCAAGCGAGAGATCAAGTATAGAGGTAGGTCAAGCGTAAAGGTAAGTCAAGCGAAGAGCTTAAGCGAAGAGCTTAAGCAAGTACTTGTAGAGTAAGTTCATTGAGTTACTTATCGAGACAAGTATTGCGAGTATTGCAGAGATATATAGACATCAGACGCTAGTAACATGAATAGAAAGCAACAGCGATACTGTGATGTCATATACAATAGAAAACAAGAATATACCGTGATGTCATAATATAAAGCGCCTCATGAATCATGTGGCGGCCAGCGTCATAGTACAAAGTGTAAGCTTGTTTAGGCGAACGCCAGTACATCATGTGGTAGCTATTATAACACAGGGTGTAAGCTGGTACAGGTTAGACGAGTATGTTTAACAGGTTTATTAACTACGCAGCTAAGACTTTAAATTATGATAATCCGAATATATTCTCATACTCCGAACATAGTTCTTATTCAGTGCTGACAGGCTCAGATGAACAGGTTTCCTAGTAAATGAATAAGTGCTCAGTGTTGAGCGCTACTTGATCAAACTCAAATAAATGAGTCTCCTAATAAATCAGTACATGTATTAAGCACTGCTTGATCAGCTATACAGACTAGTACTCACTAACTCACTAGCCATGTTCAGTGCGCTCATCACTATTAAACTAGTTGAGTATTGATTAGGATTTTCAAAAGTTACCCTGAACTCTTCAATACTGTTCAATAGTATTATTTGGCGTCCGCTGCATACTTCGGCTGCCAAGCCATTGGGAGTTGGGCTGTCTCGATCTCTTGGCAGGTAACTGTACCTCAGCGTCACTAAGGCATGTTGCGTTATTTGGCGTGCTGCCGTATACTTCAGCTGCTAAGTCATTGGGAGTTGGGCTGTTTCGATCTCTTGGTAGGTAACTATACGTCAGCGTCATCAAGGCATGTTGCGTTATTTGGCATCTACCACATACTTCGGCTGCCAAGCCATTGGGAGTTGGGCTGTCTTGATCTCTTGGTAGGTAACTATATGTCAGCGTCACTAAGGCATGTTGCGTTATTTGGCGTGCTGCCGTATACTTCGGCTTACAAGTCATTGGGAGTTGGGCTTGTTGAAAAGTATGTGAGCTAATCCAGCATATGACATTGTGGCGATATACCACTCACGCATATATATACATACTGACGTTGTGGCGATATGCTACTCACGTAACCTCACATAACTCCAGCACATACCTGCTTTCTCGCAATACTTACCTGTAATAGCAATGCTATTTGCATTATCCCTTCATGAATGTAGACCTCTTCTATTGCTTCTCTAGAGAGGAAGAGCTTCGGGGAATCTCATATACTCATATACTCATATACTCATATACTCGAACATCTCACATATTCATACACACATATCAGGTAAAGTGTCCCTTTACTGGTCATTCATCTGTCTATTCGCTGTTAGTATTGCTATGCACAACTTCTCATTCCAAGAGGGTATGAGCCCAGATTAGGTACATTGATAGATATTACCTCAAACAACACATAATATCGAACAGGCAAGGCGAATCAAGCAGCACAGCCGGTAACATGGCTGCACCTACAACAACTGCAATAATTTCCAAATCAACTCGCTCTATATTCGCATTGTCTAATAAATTCCATCCTGCTGAGGTAAAACTCAGCAATATAGAACACCTAGATGGACAGTAAAATTATGAAGACTGGTCTTCATAGATGATTATGGTCTTTGATGTGATGAATGTTCTTGATATTGTTGTTGATGGTGCAGTACCCCTTTCCACTGCTTCTGCTGAAGAGCTGTTAGGATACCAGACGTTATCAGAACATGCTCTCCTCATCCTCATCCAAGTCATTAGCAAGCCGATCCTCAAGAAAGTCTCTAAGTACAGATCACCCCATGCAATTTGGAAATATCTGAAAGAGACATATTATAGGGATACGGCCTTTTCTTTTGTACATCAAGTGGCTAGATTATGCCTCCTTTTCATATAGCTGGAAAAAGGCAAGCCAGTTCCTGATTTCTTAGATAAATTCGATGACCAGTGGGTCAGGGTGCTTGAGCTTTCTTCTGGAACTGATGAGTATAGACAAAAATTCAAGGCATTTCTTGAGGATTTTGTAAAACGAGATTTTCTTCTTGCTGCCTTGAGTCGGGTCTATCCTAACCCAGTAGATAATCTCTCAACTAAACCCGACCATACTTACTCAGAAGTAAGTCATAGGATGTTGGGCCTCGCCTCAAATAACCAACTGAAGAACCGCAAGGCGGAGACGCTGCTCTAATAACGAGCAACAACAACAACAAGAAGCGCAAGCCTAGTAATAGGCAGAGCATAAAACCTCCGAACCTACTCAAACGTGCTCTTACTGCCAAAAGCACGGCGGTAATCCCGCCGGTCACAATTGGCAAGAATGCAGGAAGTTAAAGCGCGAGCAGCAACGAAAGAAGGATCAAGCTGCAAACCAGCCTCCTCCATCTCAGCAGAATTCCCCTTCTCATCGGTCAGGGTCTTCTAATCAAGGTCCCTCCAACCATGCACTTATTGCGGGGGATATTGCTGGTCCACTCGTTTCTGCGGATCTATCCCAAGAAATGGATATAGATCGATCTGATGTCAGTATCGCTTATACCTGGAATCTTGACACATGCGCCTCGTCTCACATGACGTCTGATATAGGGAAATTTGAACGGATTGAACAGAGTCACGAAACTGTGAGTGTAGGGGGGTAGTGCTCCCTCTGTTGAAGGATTAGGCACAGTCCTATTAGACTGCGTCCTCCCTGATAACGCTCACAATGTCGTTCGTCTCAACTCTGTTCCATATGTTTCTTCTCTTGGTCATTCGTTATTATCGTGGAACGTGTTAAAGTCAAAAGGGTATTCTATGGTGGCATCAGGTAACAGGATTATTGTTTATAATATCGCGCGCTCTCCTGTATGTATGGCAGAATTTAAGGGAAATCTCCCATTTCTTGTTCAACGCAAAGACTGTTCCCTTTTTGCCAGCAATAACGAAGGTTCAGGATCTAGCTCTAATAAAGCTCACAGATCCAGCAATAACGAAGCTTTAGGACCTAGCCCTAATAAAGCTCACGGATCCAGCAATAACGAGGTCTCCAGATCTACCTCTAACGAGGCTTCCGGAACCCCAGCAAAAAGAGGCTTTGAACCTGAACATGCGGCACAAGCCACCAAAAGAGCTAAAACGCAGGCAACATTATCGTTTGCCTTCTGGCACCGTTCATTAGGGCATTCAAGTAAGGTAGCGCCCACAGCTTATGTGGACGGCTCATTAATACCCCCAAAGCCTGCAGAATTCGCGTGCAAAGCATGTATATTAGCTAGATCCGTGAATGCGGTTCCACAAAGTCTTACCGAAGCCAGATCCAGTCGGCCATTTGAACTGCTCTATAGCAATCTGAGTGGAAAACAATCCTTACCATCCATCCTCGGGATGTCGATCACCACTGGGATGTGGATCACCCGGCTATTTATGCATTTTCGATGATTTCGAGCTCTATACATAACGAAATAGACCCAGATTCTGGGATCATATTTGAAATATATAGTACTTTGCAAAATAAAGTATCGCAGGTCCAAGGTGCACTACAGCTTAAATGATGCTAAGAGAAATACCGGGGATTACCGGGTAGGTTTAGCTATAAGATATATGAATAGATGATGGTGGAGAAGGTTTCAATAATCAAAAATTACTGTTCCCACTTGGTACTTGTGGTTTATACTCACTATATATGCAATTTCATATAATATGCCCACGCAGAAGGGTTGGTCCATAATGGTAGCTTCACCAGAGATGTAAATGAAGGTATTTCTTGTCATAGCTCAACCAAACTAGACCCAGATCAATCGCCCCATAGCTCAAACAAATACACATAGCTAAATAGAACAGACGAGCTTGTCTCAGCAACTAAATATATATTTTAGGTAGATAGAGATTGACATATACTAAGACTTTATATTTCTTCCCAAAAAGGCTATGACGCTAAGCTACATCAATTTAGGCTAAATCATATGTGCAATAGGTTCAAAAGATTGCCCTCCATACATTAATGCTTTTAAGATATTAAATACCTGATCCTGTACTTGCTTGAAAGTAGTATCCCAAAATCTACCACCTGTTGGCCTGTTTTCGAGAAGGGCCTTTACAAGATGACTTCACTTTAGTCAAGTCAAAGCTACTGTATAGCATGTATATAAGTGTCTAGTATCTACAAGCATTCATATAAGCCAGTATTTGCTTGATTTGGGCTTGGTTTCATTAACTTATAACATAGATATATTTTATGTGCCCTCCCACTGAACTGCTCATTAGTGATATGTCCTCACTCAATTTTTAGCAGATATTATGTGTAGAGTACTAATTGACAGGCCTGCCTATTGGCATACTTTCATGCCATTAGGTATTTGATTTGGACCTAGTTTGATTGAATTATGATAGTGAATATATTCTATGCACCTTCCCTAGGCCTTCGTTTGGGGGCATGATGTTGCCCGGTTTTGCTCAGATATCCTGTATAAGCTACCTAAGAGTATTTTCCTACCCATGTACTTGCTTTTGACCTATCTGGTTTTCGAATTAGGCCTGGTTTGGTTGAGCTATGACAAAAAGTAGCTTCATTTACATTCCCGACTAAGCTACCATTTCAGACCGATCCTTCTGTATGGGTATATTATATGAAATTGCATATATAGTGAGAGTAAACCACAAGTACCAAGTGGAAACAGTAATTTCTGATCATTGAAACTTTCTCTGCCATCATCTATTCATATATCTTATAGCTAAACCTACCCGGTAATCCCCGGTATTTCTCTCAGCATCATTTAAGGTGTAGTATACCTTGGGCCTGCAATACTTTATTTTACAAAGTACTATATATCTCAAAGACGATTCCAGAATCTGGGCTTATTTCATTATGTATAGAGCTCGAAATCGTTGAAAATGCATAAATAGTCGGGTGATCCGCATCCCGTTGGTGATCGGCATCCCGAAGATGGATGGTACCCTCCTATGGTAACTCACAATATTACATTACTTTTATTGATGATTTTACCAGAATGGGTTGGATATGTTCTGTCCTGCCCGGGAATCAGCTGATTCGCGAATGGGACAGTTCCTGGGCAGGACATCCCACCTAGGAATTAGGTCGGGAATCATATTACAAGACTCCTTCACCTCAATCATCTTCAGTATTCTAATCGCTAAGTTCGAACTGCCTCAGATCCAGCTTCAAAGCCTTTTCAATTATTAGATTCTTCTGATGAAAATGTTCTGGCTTTCCTGGGAATAAGTATTCCTGCGTGGGCTGCTCTCAAAAGGAATTGGCTAAATACAAGTATGGTAGTGAGTTAATGTAGGCTCACTAGTGGATATGTATATGTAGGCGAGTTAAAGTAAGGTTGAATCGGACTCTATTAACTTTGAGTCTAATCAAGAAGCTATTCAACAACTTCCAGACTATTTTTTTTTTTTTTTAAATACTTGATACTCCTATGCGGCCCCGTTAGGGGGGCCATGAGGAGCCACACGGAAACTCAGTGGATTCAAGGGTAGGGCAAGTTAATCTGCTGAACCCACGTGGAATAAATACATGATAACAACCCAGAGTGAGGCTCCATACTATCATTAACGGACTAGCCGATGACCTGGGGGCCTGACTAAGACTCGACCCTTAATCTCTTCCCCTAATGAACTGATAGAATAAAAGAGACTATAAAATAAAATAAGAAGAACTTTTAACAGTGAACTGCTGAAATGAACTAATGCTCTGAGCTGAAATAGACAAGGGGGATTTGTGAAGTTGAGATTGTGAACTAAATGAGCTCATGGTATAAGAGCTTGAAAAAGGTCTCTGTGGCCTCGTATGTCTCCTCCTCCTCCTTTCTCCATTCAGGCTTGTCGAGCTCCTTCCAACTACTTTTCTCTCGCAATAGGGCCCTCTTGGGACAGTCAAAGCATGGGCAGTTGAAGACGATATGCTCTCCCATCTTGGAGGTGTGTCCGCATACGCACTCCGCTGACTCCGCTTTGCCTATGTGGTGGAGCCAGCTCTTCTGGGGACCTCTGTTCGTCTGTAGCCACGTATATGCTGACAGGGCGTGCCGGTTCCACTCCACCCTTCTGGCGCCATATCCTGCTTTTGATCTAGCTTCCTTTCTTATTGCCTTGGAGGAACTACGGAGGGCCCCTTCCGTTACCGTGTGAGCCTTGCCTGTGAATGTGCCCAGGTGGGAATGGAAGTTGCAGGTGCGGTCCGCTTTCTCGTTCCCCTCGATGTCTAGATGGCCTCTAATCCATGAAAGCCGGAGATCCCTATGGGCGTTACCTACTAGCAGGGACTTGCTATTCTTCTCGATGCCAGATCTGGGGAGGTGACCTGTGCTCATGTTGCATACTGCTTGGACTGCTGCCTGCGAATCTGACAGGATGGCGAGCATGTCCGAGTCCTCTTTCTGTAACACTAACTCCATAGCGTGCAGTTCGCCATTTGCTACTGTGGCTTGATTCCCTAGGAAGCTACTATAATCCCTCGCCTCACCCCCTCTCCAGTCTTCACTGTGTACACCGCTAGCCATCTCTCCCCCTCGCCCTATGCCATCTGTATAACAAACTCTCCAGCCATCCTTTGAGATTGTTCCTATTTTTTCCACCTAGGCACCTAGGCATTTGGACCTCTCGGATTTGGGGTCGAGGATCTCTTCGTAGAATATGGGGAAGGGAGTTGTGTCCTCCCGGTCGCCCCAGGACATCTCCTCTGGGTTTGTCCCATTCAGATAAAAGGCCTCGGAAATGGGTGTTCTCGTTCAATGCAGGTCATTACTCTGTTGCTATGAGATATCCTCTTTATTATAGGCCTTTACTTCCTTGTCACCTATGCGGATTGCCTTTGCTGCCTACAATCTTGACATGTCGTCCAGTTTCTCATTCAGTGGTTCTATGTTGGCGATCTTACCTAGGGTTAGGTGGCTGCTACCATGATATCCTCCTATGATCTTCCGTAGAGCCTTGTATTCTAGTCTCTTCATTGGGTCTAGGAGTGACTTCAACTGGTGTGTGTAATAGAGTTCTGCCCCCCATGTGAAGATACTTCAGATGCATCCTGTATATAGTGATCTGAGGGCAGATGGGTCATGCCACCATTTGCATTTCCAAGGCTGGAAAGGACGTTCAGCATAGTAGATGCTTTGGCTGTGCGGGAGTTGATATGCGGCTTCTAGGAGAAATTGCTGCAGATTAGGATACTGAGTGTAGTACATGACTAAGCTTTCCCTTTGTGGTAGAAATCGACCCTGCTTTCTTTGCTACTGTCCCACTATAGTTCGTCGTCTTGTGCACACTTGTCCAGGAGGGAATCGACTCTCTTAACTAACCGATTGTGGCTGGCAGTGTCTAATGAGCTAATCACTAAGGGGTTGATGTCGTCCCTGTAAGCGAAGACCTTAGTGATCATAGTGCATGTGTATCGTGTATGAGTAGTAGCTAGCTGATGACTTGTACTTCGGTGCTGGGACCTATCTCGTTATGGCATTTTCTATGAATCGAGCTCTGCTGAAGCTCTTGTTAAAGTGTGTCCGATATAGATAAGCCAGAGAACTGGGGATAGTGGACTGCCTTGTGGTGCGCCCTGATCCATTCGCATTACCCCCCTAATTGAGCTATCCCATACAACAGGGAAGCTCCTTGGTTGTAAGAACTACTTAACAAACCTCTGTAGGTGTTCGGATACTCCCGACTCTTTGAGGATCTGGATTAGCTTGTCGGTACGGACATTGTTGAACGCTGATACTATGTCCTTCCCTAATAGAGTCACTTTCTTCCCTTTCTGGATTGCCTTCTCTGCTGTAGACATTGTCAGCATTAGTACATCTATTGCCGACCTTGACTTCTGAGAGCCGTAGGTATTATAGTGGGTGAAAGAGCTGGGTTTGTTTCTGGAGTTCGTTGGCTATCAGCTTCTCTGGTAGCTTGCTCACTGTATTCGACAGGACTATCGGCCTCCATCCTTTGACCTGGGAGTGGTCCTTTCCTAGTTTAGGTATCATTACCATGGAGAGGTCCCTCCACACTAAGGGTGCTGCTATATTGCCTTCGGCTACTCTAGCTAGATCGTTGAGGAGGGCTGTGCCAAGCTGGGTATCCTTGATGAGCTTGATAAGGCGGTAGGAAATAAGGTCCGGTCCTGGCACCGAGCTGTTCGACGTTTTGCTAAGTGCCTTCCTTACCTTTGCGATAGTGGATTCCTCAACTTCTGGACGATGGGAATCTACTCCAACGAGTTCAAAAAAATACTACTAAAGCTCGTCAAAAAATGGTGAAGCAGTATGAACAACAACATATTATTGAGGTTTTTGCTATTGGAAATATTGTTAGTGTACATGTACCTAGACAAGATAGACATGGTACAGATGACCGACGGCTCTATTATCTCATTATGCGAAAACCTTATCCTAACCGCCATGCTTTATTAACTACATATGGCTTATTAGATCGGTACTATCCAACTCGAGAGCTACTACGTGTTCTAGATTTATTAGATGCACCTAATATTCAGACGTTAAAGGGATTTAATGTTTCTACTTCTGAGTGTGCATGGCCTGATATTGCGCAACAATATGTTACACTTCATGGGGCCTCTCGCCGTAATCCTCTAAGTTTATATCCTGAAGTATGTCTTCCACATTCTCTATTAATTTTCCACCTAGACTTACATTTATTATACAATTCCTGCAAGTGCAAGGGCAAATGCCAAACCCGACAATGCAGCTATATTAAATCTGATTTACATTGTAGCAGCCGATGCCACCCATCATATAGCTGCCTGAATGCTCCTATCGTTCAAGAGGTACAGTCGCAATCTGACTTGGAAGTGGAAATGGAAGTGGAGGATCATAGTGATATTTTATTACTAAGTACAATTCATATTTACAAGCATTGATGTATTTTATTTACTGTTGAGGACGATTCATGTTTCGTAAGCATTGATGTATTTAATTTTACTATTGCAGATCATCAGCAAGAAAAAAGTGGCATCGGGACGCCAGGTGGTGTCTCTAGGAGACAAGGTTGTCTCTAGTATCTTTTGTGTCTTTTATGTCTCCTAGGTGTCTCCTGAGTGTCTCCTATATGTCTCCCAGTGTCTTCCAATGTCTCCTGGAGACACTGGGAGACATTCTGCCAATCGTGGAGACATACCTTGTCTCCAGTGGCAATACTGTCTCTAGAGACACTAGAGACAAACTATTTTCTTTCCTGATGATAATTCATGTTCGTCAGCGCTAATGTATTTTCATCTTGTATGTACTCTCACTAATTTACTACATTTGGTAATCACATTCCCGGGGAGGCCAACCCATGATCTGGCCTCTGGAGGAATTTATATTTTGCATTCCCGGGCAGGTCAATATTCATGCGTAGGCTAGCCCTCTTCCGTACCACTGTCTAGGGCTTTATTTCAGTCCATATATAGATCTTTTTAGCCGAGCACAGGAATTAGGTTGATCATCGAAATAGCCTGGAGGTAGAAGCATATATACTTCTTCATTTTTTTTTTTTTTTTTTGAAGTCTATACATCTATGAAGTCTAAGGCTATGAGACGGCCCCGTTCCGCCCCTTTGAAGGTTTGGTTTCTCACGGAACAACAAGTTGCTTAAACACCCTGCCTCCCAACCCTAGGAATTAGGAAAATACCCCTACAACCACCGCCACGCTCCTAACAGCCCGTCCCCTGAAGATAACAAGCCTCCGCCGCCACGCCCCTACCGGCCCTTCCCCAGAAAGAGTTACTCTCCTATCACTCCTCCTCTCAGGTAAGATCTAGGTTAGAGAAAAACGTCTCCACCAAGTCTACCGTATATACCTCCCCCCATCTTTCACCTTCCTCATCCACCTCTTCCTATCGTCCATGTCCTCCCAATTCCCCATACTTCTTCATTAAGATAACCATATAGAAAAGCACCTTTGATATCCAGCTGATCTGGCTTAGGCCAGTTTGAGCATATTAATAAAGCAATAAGTAAGCGAAGAGAGTCATATCTAACCACTGGGGAGAAAACCTTATTGAAGTCAGTGCTGGGTTGTTGAGAAAAACCTGGTGCTACTAGCCTTGCTTTATAGCGGCTGATATTTCCGGCTGCATCTCTTTTTACTTTGTATACCCATTTGGAGCTGACAATATTGTAGTTTGGTGGCTTGGGCACTATTTCCTAAACGCTCTGATCTGCTAATACTTTGAGTTCTGCCTCCATGGCCGCAATACATTTTGGAGCTTCAGGGCCAGTTGTGGCTTGCTTGAATGTTTTAGGCTCTTTAGTGATATCAGCTGCAAGGAAAGCTAGCTCAAAATTAATTCCCTTTGGAAGCTCAGTGGGATCGGAAGGCTGAGATGAGAGACATTTTGAGCTATAAGTAATAGCTATTTTCGCCTTTTGTCTAGGTCTTAAGTCATAGTTCAACCTAGTAGGAGGTAAACTTGTGGGAAGTGGTAAATTTGTGGGTAAGCTCGCTTGTACGTTCGCTGGTTAAGTCGCTTGAATGTTCGCTGGTAAGCTTAGTTGTATGCTGGAGCTCGAGGGTATGTTCGCTGGTAAGGTCGCTTGTATGTTCGCTGGTAAGCTTGGTTGTATGCTGGAGCTCGAGGGTACATTCACTAGTAAGCTCGGTGGTAAGAAAAAGCAAAGAGCCGCTCTTATTGTCTTAATATGCTTGCTGCTGTTCAGCTGAATTCTATATATAGAGGTGCTGTCTGTATAGCCAACAAATATTGCACTTTCTGCCCGGAAGATAGTTGCTGCCACTAGGTCTGTTTTCCTCGTAGATGTGGACAAAGCAATGCTGTCCAAAGGGTTGTAAGTGTCTAATTGATGGCTTTGCCTTATAGAGGACTTCATATGGGGTTTTGCCTTGCAAATGCTTATGCGGCAGACGGTTTTTCAAATAGACTGCGGTTGAGCATGCTTCTGCCCATAATCTCTTGTCGGAGATATAGGTGAGCATACCTCTGACCATTGTCTGTATTGACCGGTTATACCTTTCAGCAACACCATTAGATTCGTGGGAATAAGGTGGTGTCCTTATATGCCGTATTCCATGTTGTTTGAAGTAGGTATCTACTTTAGTGTACTCCCCGCCATTGTCAGTTGAAACTGATAATACAGTGGTATTGAACTGTCTCTAGATGAACGAGATAAAGTCAATAATCACTTGATATGCATCCGACTTTGCTTTTAAGTAATACATCCATGATATGCGGGTAAGGTCGTCTATGAAGGTGATATAGTATAGAGAGTTACCATAGGATGGTGTAGGCTGTTTTCCGCTTAGGTCACTATGAATGAGCTCGAAAGGTCTAGAAGAGCGGACGTCGGAAAGAGCGGAGGGTGTTTTATTTGTAGATTTTGAGAGAATACATGCATGGCATACGAACTTAGACGGTGTCTTAGGTAGGAGTTCGCCATCTGAATATACCATTGGGTCGAGTTTGGCTATATGCCCTAGCGCTGTATGCTAGTGTATATATGAATTTGGCAGGTCGGAGGAGCTCATAAGGCCAATATGGGCTTGCGAGTTGCTCACATAGCGTATATGAGTTTGCGGAGTCATAAGGCCAATATGGGCTTGCAAGTTGCTCATATGGCTTATATGAGTTTGCGGAGTCAGTGTACTTTCGCGTATCTAAGGCAACTTATTCATTATATCCGCAACCAATATCGGCGATGTTAGATTGTTCTTGTTGAATATATGAATATCGTTGTCTCTTGCAACCAGTACTGCTTTATATTTGATGGCGTTCCAAGCAAATAAGCTATGATTTAGAGTAAGAACATATAGGACGACCTTACCCGCATGTCATGGATGTATTACTTAAAAGCAAAGTCGGATGCATATCAAGTGATTATTGACTTTATCTCATTCATCCAGAAACAGTTCAATACCACTGTATTATCAGTTTCAACTGACAATGGCGGGGAGTATACTAAAGTAGATACCTACTTCAAACAACATGGAATATGGCATATAAGGACACTACCTTATTCCCACGAATCCAATGGTGTTGCTGAAAGGTATAACCGGTCAATACAGACAATGGTCAGAGGTATGCTCACCTATATCTCCAACAAGAGATTATGGGCAGAAGCATGCTCAACCGCAGTCTATTTGAAAAACCGTCTGCCGCATAAGCATTTGCAAGGCAAAACCCCATATGAAGTCCTCTATAAGGCAAAGCCATCAATTAGACACTTACAACCCTTTGGACAGCATTGCTTTGTCCACATCTACGAGGAAAACAGACCTAGTGGCAGCAAACTATATCTACGGGCAGAAAGTGCAATATTTGTTGGCTATACAGACAGCACCTCTATATATAGAATTCAGCTGAACAGGAGCAAGCATATTAAGACAATAAGAGCGGCTCTTTGCTTCTTCTTACCAGCGAGCTTACCAGCGAGCGTACCAGCGAGCTTACCGGCGAGCGTACCAGCAAGCCAACAAGCGAGCTCACCAGTGAACGTACCCTCCAGCTCCAGTGTACAACCGAAAGTACAAGAGAGCTTACCCGCAAATTTACCACTTCCTACAAGTCTACCTCCTACCAGGTCGAACTACGACTTAAGACCTAGGAAAAAGCCGAAAATAGCTATTATAGCTCAAAATGTCTCTTCATCTCAGCCTTCCGATCCCACTGAGCTTCCAAAGGGAATTAATTTCGAGCTAGCTTTCCTTGCAGCCGATATCACTAAAGAGCCTAAAACATTCAAGCAAGCCACAACTGGCCCTGAAGCTCCAAATGGTTTGCAGCCATGGAGGCAGAACTCAAAGTATTAGCAGATCAAGGCGTTTGGGAAATAGTGCCCAAGCCACCAAACCGCAACATTGTCGGCTCCAAATGGGTATACAAAGTAAAAAAAGATGCAGCCAGAAATATCAGCCGGTACAAAGCAAGGCTAGTAGCACAAGGTTTTTCTCAACAACCCGGCACTGACTTCGATGAGGTCTTCTCCCCAGTAGTTAGATACGACTCTCTTCGCTTACTTATTGCTTTATCAATATGTTCAAACTGGCCTAGGCCAGACTAGTTGGATATCAAAGGTGCTTTTCTATACGGTTATCTTAAAGAAGAAGTATATATGCTTCTACCTCCTGGCTATTTCGATGATCAACCTAATTCCTGCGCTCGGCTCAAAAGATCTATATATGGACTAAAACAAATCCCTAGACAGTGGTACGGAAGGTTGACAGGCTTTCTTATACCACTTGGCTACAAGCAAGTGAATTTCGACCCCTGTGTCTTAATCCATTGCACTCATAATATCATTATTGCTATATATGTTAATGATATTACTATATTTGGTGCCAGTCCATTTAGACACGAACTACAACAATCACTTAAGAGTGAATTCGATCTTAGTGATATGGGTTCTCTAAATTGGTTACTTGGTATACAAATAGAATGGCAGCAGAATTCGGTTTCCCTATCACAACAAGCATATATAGACCAATTACTGGCGAAATTTGGGATAGACACATGCAACTCAATTACTCTTCCACTCAATCCTCACCATAAACTGGTTAAGGCAAATGAAGAAGATGATCTTGCTGATGTTTCCCTATACCAACAGATAATTGGCTCTCTTATGTACCTTGTCATAGGAACTAGACCTGACCTGGCATTTACAGTCTCGGCCCTTTCCCAGTTCGCATCCAAGCCTACAACAGCTCATATGGGGGCACTGAAACAAGTGCTGCGATACCTTAAAGGAACTCGCAACCTGAAGCTTACCTATCACAAGTGTTCCACTATTAAGTTATCTGGCTATGCCAAAGGCATGCGTAATTCAGAACATATACACTTGGCTGGCTATTCAGATGCGGATTATGCAGGTGACCGATCCGACCGAAAATCTACTACGGGCTACATATTCCAAATAGCTACTAACACCATCTGCTAGCGAGCTATTAAACAACGATGTACAGCTACATCTACTGTCGAAGCTGAATACATCGCTCTGTCTACAACCGCCAAGCATCATGTGTGGCTACTGCTTGCCATGGAAGAGCTCAGAATTTACGCACCAGCTGCGTTAAATACTGACAATGATGGTACTATCGATCTGACTTCCAATCCTCGAATCAGTGATAAAAGCAAACACATCGATGTTGCATATCATCATGTGCGAGATCTAGTGGAAACTGGGAAAATCACTGTTCTTCACATTCCAACTCATGATAACTTAGCCGATTTATGCACCAAAGCATTACCACGTCCAAGACTCTGCATGCTAAGAGATATTGTCCTAGGCAAATCATGACCACAATTCAATCTCAGTACTCTTTTACCTATGTATTATTTCTTTTCCATCTTCGCATGGTTTTTTATAGGTTTTTTAATGAGGCTGACTTGATTACCTACATCAGCGTAGGAGGGGCTGGTATGCGCTGAGGAGGGGTGTTAGAAGGTTGCTCGTGTCATTCCAGCCCATACCTATTAGCTTAACCTTCGCACGGCTCAACCTTCATGTGATCTTCCACATGAACTCACACATGAACTCACATGTACGTTCATTCATGTATATATAGCTGTGTAATTCCCACCTTACTGGGATATCTCTCAGGAGATCAATCTATCTCATAGCTGCTCAATACAAAGCTATTTGCTCATTCACTGTGCTTCTCGACCGTTCTTCCACATTCGTATCTTCCTTCGTTGGACTCACGGCTCTCACCGCTCACCTATTCGCATACAATGCACCTAGGCTGTTCTGTGAGATCATCCTTAAACGTCATCCCGATCGATATTAGCTGCTAACGCTCCATGGCATACTGAACCGCTATATCCAACTCGTGAACTACAGCTCTCGCCAAATTATACATAATGTTTTTTTTTTTATTTTATTTTATTTATTTTATATATACTTGTTAGTCCTATGCGGCAATATAAGAGAGGCTGCTTCCTTAAGTACATTAACTCAGCCTGAAACTACATGTAAATGTAAAGGCAAATGTCAAACCTGCCCCTATTCCTGTTTGCGTTTGAGCCGGGAATGTACTACCCGATGTCATTCTATAAATGTCATATGAAACAAATCTCGATCCAGTTCATCCCCATCAAGGAGGACACAATACATTTTGCCGGCCCTTCTGCTTAATGTCCAATCACAGTTCGTACTTTACCCCCACTTTGTATTCCATTGCGTGCTTTATTTCACATTGTAACTACTACATATCAAATTTACTTACTTGGGTTATTATATGCTCCCGTGTTCTCCCGAAGGGCCGGGAGGTACCCGGGCCAACAGTGAGTCAACAAACTGTTCTCGCAGCTGGCACGGCACATACCGTAAAATCTCGCGGACAAGAAAGTAATAATGTATAAGAAAGTACTTACGCTGTCCTAAGGTCGGGACGGATTTGCTATGGGTATGGAGAAAGATGTTGTGGAAGGTAGAATATTCTCGCACGCACTAGCCATGAAAACCGTAGTTGCTGGTCAAATTCAACGTCGCCTTTACCAAAAATAAATAAATAAAAAATCAATAATCTTTATCTATAGAATAATGAAACAACCAAGACCAAACAGAATTGCAATTACATCAGATAGAGAAATAATTGCTGGACAACAATAGGGATCTGTGACAAAATGTAAAGGCTATAACAAGCAGCCGTCTGGGTTTTCTAATCCAAAGGCGTTGAGCTCTGTATGTAGTTACCACATTGCTGCATACATGCATTACTCATGCATAGATATGTCGGGCTTGGCTCGAGGCTTGGCAGGACTCGAGATAGACTTAGAAAATACATGCTCATTTACATACATCATATCATCCTACACGCACTGAGTCACCGACTCCGATCTTTCTTTTTTTTTGGGGGGGGAATTACTTATTACTCTGGCACTGGATCTGATGATTCCGACAGTACTGAATCTGATACAAAACCTGAGGTTTTCCATGTTCTATCTCATATTCAGTTTTTTTTTTTTTTTTTTTTTTTTGGAGTCTGTACGTCTGTGAAGCCTAAGGCTATGAGACGGTCTCGTTCCCTCATCTTAGAAGACTCGGTACGCCCACGAGACGATGGGCTGCATGAACGCCCTGCCTCCCGAACCAAGGAAAGACGAAAAGACCCCCCTTCCTCCCCCACGCCCGCTATCCGGCCTTTTCTCCGCAGTTTTAAAACCTCCCCCACCACGCCCCCTGCCAGCCCTCCCCTTCTCATGAGCCGATGCTCATCTCAAGTCGAGATTGGAGAAGAAAGTCTCTACAAGATCGACAGTGGTTTCCCTCCCCCCGTCTCTTACCTTCTTGAGCCATTTCCCTCATTCGTCCATCTCTTCCCAGTTCCCTCATCTCCTGCCAATCTCCTCCCCCGCGGGCAGACCAGGGCAACATGCCTGCCCGTTTCCGCATGCCGGCCACACGTGCAGCATGTGGGATCGACCGTATCATCTAGCTTTGCCCGCCAGGATTAGAGATTGCCCTTCCCTGTATGGCAGTGAATGTAATTCACTCAAGCATTTCTATTTCAGCCCACCACCCTTCCCATCCCAGCTCCCATCACCCTTCTTTCTGCCTCCCATTTCCTTCTCTACTCCTGCTTAAGCCCCCCCTCCATGATCTAGGGTTCTTCTGGGTCTGGTTCCTCTGCCCCCTTCTTAGCTAGCATGTTTGCACATTCATTACCAGGAATGCCGATATGTGCCTTCACCCAGCCTAGCTTGACCGCCCCTGACCCCAGCCTCCCCTGTCTTTCTCTAATCCCTCGAATAGCATCCTTAAGGTCTGCCATTCTACCTTTTCCCCTTTGCCCAGCCTTTCTCAGGGCCGCTATCACCGCTTGGGAGTCTGCAAGGATAAGGATCTTCCACCCCGGAGGTGACTCTATAACTGCTTTCCTGATCCCCGCTATCTCTCCATCCTATACCATGCACAGATGGCCTAGCCCCACCTTCCCCTGCACCTGCTCCCCTTCCGAGTATCAACCTCCTCCCACTTTTCTTTCCTTGCTCATGCTGCCATCGGTGTATATAATTGCAGCATCTTCCTTCACCTTCTCAATCCTTCCCACTCATTGATTAACTGGTGAATCCCTTGTAAGTCCAAGATCTACTAGGGGGATATCCACTTTCAGGACGTCCCCCTCCAGACTTATCTTCTTATTTCCCTCCTCTTTTAATAGCCCCGCCTTACTGCAGATAGCTGACATGACTAAGGTGAAGCCATCTATCAGTGGGAAAGGTTCTCCGAAGTAGTCCCAATCTCTGCCAGCTTCCACATTTCTTCCTCCCCTTCCCTCCTTCAACTAAAGATCCCCTAGTGCCATAGGGTCTCACATCATTTTCCCCATCAGCCTAGCCTGGGTTGCATCTAGAGCCATTCTAGGTAACTCCACTCCTGTGATTTGACTTACCAGCTCCCTGCGGGAGCCGTGGGTTGCATTTATGTATTTCTTTAAGGCCTGGTACTGGAGTTTCTTGAACTCCTCTTTCTAGTCCTTTTGGCCCCTCCAGCCCAACTCCGCTCCCTACAAGGCGACTGCCCTTATCATACCCGTATAGGTTGCTCTCCAACTGTTTATACTCATGCCCCAGTTGGAGTTCCCTAGCCCATTTAGTTGTCTAAGCATCTTTTGAGCCTTCTCAATCTGGCTCTTCTAGTGCTCTTTAAAGGTTAGGCTCTTATCTATAATAATTCCAACCCACTTGACCCACTTCATATCTTTGTTCCTTCTCCTCTTCTTATTTCTCAGGACTAGCTTCTTGTACTTTGAGTCCTCCAGAGGCAGGTGGTACTCTATAGCTACTCTGTGGATCACCTTATCTACTTTGACCAGAGCCTGATTCATATCTAAATTTTGTGCTGTCTCTCTATCCCAGACGCAGATATTAAGGTGTAGATTATCTATATATAAGGAAAGTTTATGGTCAAAAGGTAGGACCTTCCTTACTTCTTTCTCCATCTTCCTGATTATTGGAGGTATCTATATTAGGAAGATGACTGGAGATAGCAGTGAGCCTTATGGTGCCCCCAAGTTAGTCTTGCCACTCCCGTAAACCTTACCATCCCATTCTAGCTGGAACTTCCTCACCCTGAAGAACCCTTTGACCCAAGGAATCTATCTCCTTCTCTCCTCCGATTTCTTTAGTTCCCTAATTATATCCTCCATTCTGATGTTTTGGAAGCCTCCTTTTACATCCCAAAATACCGACCCTGCAGCTCCTCCTACTGCTAAGCACCTCTGGGCTCTCGTTACTATTCTTAATACAGCCTCAGTTGCCGACCTCTCCTTAACTGATCTGAACTAGTATTTGTATAGGAGGCCAGACCTTTGGAGCCTATCTGCTACTACCTTCTGCCCTAGCTTGCCAATGCAATTGATGAGGTTGATTAGTCTTCAGCCCTTAGTCTGACCTTAGTTCTTACCTGGCTTAAGTATTATCACTACCTTACTAAATTGCCATTCAGTTGGGATTTTGCCTTGCACTAGATTTCTAGCCACTTCCTTCAAGAATTGCTCCCCTAGCCTAGTACGTAGGACTGTCTTAATGAACCTGTAGCTGATCCCATCTAGTCCTGGTGCTAAGCTGCTGCAAGTGCTTTGCAGAGCCCTTCTCACTTCCCTTTTAAGCTCCTCCATTATGACCCCTTGAATCCTTATCCTCTCTTCCTCATCTGGTTCATCTTCAAGTTGCCTGCCCTCTGCTCTCTATTTGAAGTGGTCAGCTATTAGGCTAGCTACTTTTTCCTCATCATTTTTGCACTCCTTTCCCTCGTCCTCTACCAGCCTCCCCATTGCTCCCCGAGAATACCAGGGGTCTTTCGCCCACTTAACAATCTCCTAGGGGGCTTTTTCTCCATGTTCCTTATAGAAGGTTCACCAGCACTCTTTCTTTTTCTCTCGAATTAATGCTCTAAGCTTCTCTTTCTCAGCTTTCTACCTCTTGACCCACCTCTCTTGGCTTATCTCACCTCCCAGCCTCTCTTTCCTACTTTTTTGGGTGATCCTAAGCTGGGTGAATAACTCCTTATCCTATTACTTCTTGGATCTCTTCGTGATTCGCACGACTCTAATATGCCATAGCTAGAGGCTCTTTAATTTTGCATATGAAGATGTGCCCTCCAATCCTCAAGCTCACCTCTCTTCTACTTCTGCCCCTACCTCTACGATATCATCTATTTCCTTCTCTAGACCTTCCCAGTCAACTGCACTTCTTTCTGCCTTTGCGTTTCCTTTATTTCTACCCTATAGTATTTCGCCAATTAAAGTCCAGTAGTCAGATGTGAGCTTCTCTTTTCTGACCTCCCCCTACTTCCTGCCTCTGCTTAAGAAAAGGTCGATTCTGCTTCTTTCTATTCTGCTATTCCTGGTTCTTTCTCATGTTCACCCAGGATCCCCTTCTGCAATTGACTAGCTGTTCCCCCTTAGCCAGTCTACTATGACTTTCCCTCTCCCGTCTTCCTCGCAGGTGACATCCTAGGCCTAGCTGTGCATATTTCAGTCCCCAATAATGGCTGTATCCCCATCCCTGCCTCTCATTTTCTGATCTACTCCCTTTAACTACTCCTCCCACTTCCTCCCTTGCTATTTTCCAGATATATATACCCCCCCTAATTTCTTACTAAAAGTACTAACTATAACTAGGTTGTCTTCCTCCAACTTGACACTAACCTCGTCTGATAAGTGTTTTCGCCAGTATACCATGACCCTTCTCCCCTTCTTAACAGTGCTCCCTAAAACAAAGGAGGGGTGCCCTTGGCTTCCCTTTCTCTCTTTATCGATCTATGCCTCTTCCATATCAGGAAAGAAAATAGTTTGTCTCTAGTGTCTCTAGAGACAGTAATGCCACTGGAGACAAGATGTATCTCCATGATTGGCAGAATGTCTCCCAGTATCTTCTGGAGACACTAGGAGATACTAGGAGATACATAGGAGACACCCAGGAGACACCCAGGAGACACAAAAGACACAAAAGACATAAAAAACAATCCTATCTCCTAGAGACACTACCTGATGTCTCAATGTGACTTTTTTCTTACTGATGCACAAATGCTACCTCTACCTCCTCTTTCCTATACTACTCCGGGAATGCATGGGTATTCAGGTGGCTGCCCCTCACATTCTGGTATATGACCTGGAGGTCTTTATTGGTGGCTTGGCCTCTCAAGGAGCCTGCTTGCCTCCCCCCTTTCTACATCGGATCTAACCTGTTCTCCCACTATTATGTACCCCTCCTTATCAACTCTCTTCTATTTCTTCTTTGAACTCGGAATCCCCATCTTTGTCCTTTTGCTAGTCTTGCTAGTAGTGGCCCTACCGACTGAACTGTAGTCCTTCTTCATATGCTCTACTCCTCTACAGTTATAGCACTTGATATTCTGGAGATGTCCCAGTCCTATTTCTGACTTTAGGGGTGATGTTTTCGAGGCCTGGAGTGGAGTTCGCTCAAAGTATGAGACCCTTCTCTACTTGCCTTCCCACATTACCCCCATAGTGATGATCCTCTTCACTTCTTCATTATCTACTATATCAAAAGTAAATCCTGTTATTCTAGCTGACCCCCATAGCCTTGGAAGCCTCATAGCAGTTTTCAAGTCTTTGTTTTCTGCTCTAATTTTTTCTGCCAACTCCTTCCTTCCTCTAATCACCTTCATTGGTAAAGAGGGGACCATCAGTTTAACCGCCTTCAGCTCTTCTACCCAGATATTCAGGATATCTCCAGTCCTTCCGAAATTTCTACCAGGGCTTTTCCCATTTCTGTAGCTACCATAGTAGCCTCTATCTCCTTTTTGACTCTTTTGACCTCCCAAACTGAGTCATCACAGCAATCTCTACATCCTGCCCTAGCTGTTACCTGCCAAGGAGCCTGCCTATTGATCAGGTATTTTGCCATAAGGAGGTTGTTTACCTTACCTATAGCCTCTTCTAGTCCTGTCCTACCTTTCATGTCAATTGGTTGTGTATGTTCCATCACTATCTGGACTATCTTAAAGACCTCTACTCCAATGACCTGTCTTGACTATTCAATCGACCTTTCCACTAGAGCCTCGGCCTTTTTCTCAATCCTCTTCTTCATGTCCTCTGCCTCCTGCAGCCTCTATCCAAGACTAATAAGCTCTTTGGAGCTCAAGTCTATTCTGAACTTATTAACTAATTCCTAAATGCTAGCCTCACAAGCTTCTCTAGCCTTCTGCTGGCTCTCCTTCACCTTCTTTACCTGTTCCGCCAGCTTAAAAGCCTCCTCCTTATTTTTCTTCTTCTATCTTCTTCCTGCTTCGTCCTCCCGCCTTTTTCTTTCCACCTTCTTTAGTTCTTCCTGCTTTCTCTTCTCCTCTTCTGCCCTTCCCTTTCTTGCATTGATGGTCCTCTTTGCCTCCGCTACCTACTCTGGTGTCCCTACCTCCAGAAATACTGCTAGCAAGGCCAGCTGTTTCTTAACTTCCACTAGTTCTCTTTCCACTCCTATGAGTTTGCCTGGCCTAACCTCAGCTACCTACCTCCAGGTCCTCTCAGCCTCTATGACTAGTTCGATCTCTTCTGCGTCCTCCCTAGTGACTACCGCCTTGGATATTGCCCTCCAGCCCCCCTTCTTATCCTCATTCCCCTCAAGGTACCATCTTCTCTCAATCGACCCGCCTCCTGACCTGATCAGGTCTCTTGCTAGCCCTATATCCTTGGCTGACTCCCAGCTACGTTCTTTTGGCCTGAGGTTCTCAATTTCCTCGATAAGGTTCCCATTTGCCTTAATACTGTAAACGATCATCATTGCCTCTCTGGTGTCCCAGACTGGTTTCTATCTCCTTACTTCGGGACCCTCCCCTTCCTCTATTTCTATCCCAATATCTTCCTGCAGGCCCCCCATCTCAGCTGTCTCCTCTAGCTCTTTCGCCTGATCTTTCTCTTGTGGGCCTGTCTCGTCGATTTCTATATCTTCTCCTGCTCTGCTGTTAGTCTCCTGAGGGCTTCTGAAGAGGTTTTCCTTCACTTCCTCTATCGTTCTTGGAACTGCAGGTTCTAGCCCGTCTCCCCCAAGCCTGACTTCCAGGTCCCCCAGGGTGAAATGTCCTTCCAGCTTGGGTTTTTTCCTATTCCTCCTGCTCCTAACCCTGATTGCCTCGTTATCCGACTACCCCTCCTCCTCGACCTCCTCAATTCTCTTCTCCGAACCCCCCAATCCCTGTGTGGCTAGGCCTGCTGAAGGTCTGCCCCCTCCCTTTGCCCTCTTAGGAGTTGAGAGCACCCAGCGATATGCTATGCTAGTAACAAGGCTGCCATCCCGTCTAATTAGCCTTACGGTGATTGATTCCAGAATCTTCTATTCCTTGTCCTCCTTAGTATACTCGAAGTCTAGTCCTTCAAGCTGCCCGTTGATTGCCCCATCCTGGATTGCAATCCCCCTGGTAAGGATCTCAATAGCTCTTTTTGCCGAAAAGCTATCCCTAACCCTAATGGTTTCTTCATCCTGGCTCCCCCTCCATTCCAGTTGGGAAATGTGGAGCTCCCAGTCTCCTTCCCCAGACCACTCCTGCTTAGCTCTTTCGGAGTTCCTGCCGGCCTGGACAAGAGCCTTAGTTCCTCTTTCCCTGAACTCTGGCACCTCATGCCAACTAGTAATATCCTCCAGAGCGAATTGCCTTCGCTTTTTGACCCCCCCTTCTTCAAACTCAAGCAGTACCTTACTACTGCCCTTTCCCCAATCCTTGATTGGGCCAAACAAGACACCTTGCAGTGGCGGCGCCATTTCCAGAGCGTTTTTGTCCGAGACCGAACGCTGGGAAATGATATTGATCTTAGTATGGATGCGATAGTTGCTATGGCAACGATATCGTGTCTTTGTAGAAACCGATAGAACCCACTGTGTAGCTCCGGACCAATCGGGATTGGGGCGGTTGCTACGAAAGGTGGGGGAATTGCCCACTGTTCAGGTATGGATAGAATCCTTTACCCAGTGGGGATTCGATCAGATCACTTGTGCTGTCTTTGAAAAGTAGATAGCTGTGCTCGTAAGAGCACGCTAAAGAGATTTATACCGTTCATATTCAGTTAGGTGAAGGAGATTGTTTGAAAGCATGGCTAGAAGATGTATCTGAGTTATGTGTCGCTATATGTCGGAGGTACTTGTATTTACAACTTTGCAACTAAAACACCATGCATGAGAAAGTACCTATGATTAAGAATGTAAGGATGATTAAGAAAGTACTCATGAATAAGACGGAGAGAGCGTTTGGCAAAATCGCCCCTCCATAAATAAGACTGCAGTCTTGTCCGTGAAATTTTACGGTATATATATTCTGGGCCGCTCGCGGGCAGCATACCCACTTTTCCACTCACCAGTAGTTATAGATGCCTGGTGAACTGTAGTTTACCGAGCAGTTAGAGTAGAGGTCTTTAGTTAGGTAAAAGTTATCCAATATGCCATACTTAGTTAACAATTGATAGGGTTCAGGCTGTGATCTTGTAATAGCTTTGCACATAGCCCCTTATTATCAGGTTTGGCCATATCACAACTGCAAAAATATGATGTTTGTTGTAGCATTGTCTCCCACAATGCTATAAAACAGCATCTACCTATTGTATAATTATAGGTAGAACCTGCTTGGTTTTGGTTTAATGTGGAGGAATTGAAGTACCTTAGAAATTGGCGTATAAATAAGCACTTGCTATTGAAAAGTACCATTTTGCACCTTCCCTGGATCCTCCAAGTAAGAAATAGCTGGGATTTTTCTAGGGTAAAAAGAAATCTTGCAACAAGATGTAAACAAAAGATATTATAATCATGGTTGCTCCAACTTCACTGAATTCCATATAACGCATCGATATTCAGCACCAGATAGTCTATATAGCCTGAGCCATAATGCCCCGTCTATAAGAACCCCTATGGATAAGAACCCCCGTGAATAAGAAACTAATTTTCAAATACCCATTGCATAGGAACCGTTGCGGATTTCTATGGTTGCACTAAACTCAGTATCCTCCTCTCTTCAAGGTCCGCCGTCTCCCACTAATTAACAGGAAGGGTATGTGATGTGGATAGGGCTGGTCAAAAATGACTCATAGGGTGCTTTTTGAGTGTAGCAGAATGTTTTGTTCGATTGACATTTGCCAAATTGAGGAGTTATACAGCCGCCCGCGGCGGCATACCACTGTGCCGCTCACGGGCAATTTAAATAATTACTCAATTTGTTGTATAATGCACTTGTATTGATAAAGGGCTATGAGTACTGATTTACCTCAAAAAAGGATTGATAAACTTATACCTAGCTGGAGCTAACCCAGCGACTGCAATAGATCCATGTATTTCCCAGTAGATTAGACCTCCATCTAATATTCCAAGTTGATTCAGCTAGAGTTGAGAGGTTAATATAGTCATGATCTGTTAACACTTTCGTATGTCAATAAATTGAGAATTTCAGTTTTTTTTTTCTAAATTTTTTTTAAATACTCGGTACGAATTTCTGATATTCTTAGAGTATCGGCAATAACAATTAGAGTAGAAGTCTTTCAAACACCTGATATGGAAACACCTTGGCAATCTGCGTATAAATAAGTACCTGCGATTAGGAAAGTACTGTTTGCACCTTACTGAATCCTATAAGTAGAAATAGCTGGGATTTTTCTTACTTATATGATAAATCGTGCAACAAGATGTAGATAAAAAATATTATAATGAAGATTATTCCGAACTTCACTGAATTCCACATAGCGCATCGATATTCAGTACAAGATGGTCTATATAGCCTGAACCATAGGCATCATATATTAAAAACTCCATAGATAAGAACCCGTAGATAAGAAACAAATTTTCAAATACCTATTGCCTATGAAACGTGGCAGATTTCTATGGTAGCAATAAACTCAGTATCCTCCTCTCCATTCCATTCATCATCAGAGATGAAGGTGATGAGTTGTTAACTACACAAGCATGTACTTCATCATTTGAAGGGCTTGAGGTAATTTTTCCGGAATTCTCCCTTGTTCAATGTCTGCCGTCTCCCTGTGATGGGGTGGTCAAAAATGACCTTACAGGGTGTTTTTTGAGTGTAGCAGAATGTTTCGGTCGATTCACAGTTACCAAAATTGAGGAATTATATTAATTGCCCGCGGGAGGCATGTGCTGCCCGAGCAGCAGAGATATACTGCTGTATCTGCTCGACTTAACCCAAGCAATTCATCAGCTTTCAATATAATTGAATACATACATATCACTCTTGCTCTTTGTTTATTTTAAAGTCTTTACTGAACCTATCTGATTCGTGCTGCATATAACTCTTCAATAGGCCGCAGGAACACGAGTAAGCGAAGCAGAATCTGGGTTAGGTGGTGAGGGAAATGGGCAGAAGGAAGACTATACCTGCTGACTATACCTACTCACCAAATTGCTTTTCTTTTCGTTGTAGGTTTCTTGATTTCTAATTTTATGATATTACGCCTGTCTATTTAGTATTTAGTTCCTATCATATATTGGGGCCTCTGCATCCCTTATTGCGTCTACTACTCTCTCAACCTCAAGATGCTTCCTTAACAGGTAGATACCAAAGAGAATGCCGCGGAAAACCACCCATGATTCAGGCATGCATACCCCTATGGTGATCTCCAAAAAACATCCCATAGTGATGAATATGTTCCGGGCCCCCGCGATAAAATTAAACCCGTGGAAGGACCGGGCCCCACGGGAGAATACGGAATGGCCGGGCCAGCCTCGAGTATGAGAAAAATGAGGTTTAAGGTATCTTGACAATTTCGATGCTGTGGCTGTGGGGTGAGCTCATTACCCTGAACTAGACACATGACTTGTCCACCGGATGCTTAACTTGTCAATATGCAAATTCCCGTTATCCATACTCGGTCCCCTGTTTCTCTAGTTAAATCTCCCTGTTCATATTTAGGTTTTATCGTCCAACAGAATTCAAGCTAAGGTTGTCTACTGGAACCGAATAGGAGTAATGAGTATTTTTAAAACGAAAAAGCAAGCTAAGGTTGTTTTAGGTGCTCTTAGCCTACTTATTCCTCTTACGTGTGATTGGTACTTCTTTTTTCATTGCTCCTCTTCTTTAATTTGCAGGCATGTTAGATTGTTGTCCTCCGCCAGAGGTGTGCTATGGCCTTTAATACGTAGCACCTTTACAATCAAAATAGACCCATTTGCAGAAATAATTAAGATACTCCTTGAGTTAGAATATCCCAAACTGCTAATAGGGTAAAGGGTCATATCTAGAGGTATAATGTTCTAATAAGTCATAACTCGACTTTAGAAGATGCATTGTTAAACCGGGTGTCAAATTATTCAGACAATTCAAAAACCCACACAGTCCTATTGCCAGAAGCTGTGGGCCAACAATATGTGAGATACCCAACGCATAATCTACAAATATGGAAACAACTAAGTACTGCAACATGGTTACTATTATTTTCCACCACAATCAACAGAAAGTCCGACACACCGTTGTAATATACTCTCCTCGCTAATACTCCCTCACCTCTCCAACTCCCATTCGTGTATGCTAATGAGTCAATGACTGTGAGGATACCTTAACTATGCGTCTCTATGCATTTCAAATCAATGTAGGACAAGAGGGCTCTAAACTGATCCACCAGTAGGGAATTGTGTATTATGTAGAAATACTAACCTCTGCAACCACATTAACCTCATCTTCAACCTCTCTATCAACCCCCAACTCCTTCCCCCCTCCCCATCCTCAACCACTACAGATATAATCATTAACTCTGATATGTACCCCACCTAGTAGTCTCTTAATGCTGGGGTATTGCTTTCTGTCAGTGGCTTGCTTAGCAGCAGTCTCGGCTGTATCAATCTCTGTGCACTGAGCTTGCCATAGCGGTACTGCAACCTCTATACGACTTTCCACTGATTCTCATGAGCCTTCCTATAACCCTTTTCTTACCGCTCTTTTCAATCCTTTCTGCCTCTTCCTCCACAACCTTCTTAATTCCATCATTGACATACTTGTCTGTCAGAACTGGATCTTGCTGAAGGTGTCTGCATAGAAAATCAACAAGCCCATATACCCATTCCTTCTTCATCAATGCCTAATTGGGATTGAATGATCTCTTCAACTCTGTAGGAGCGTGCGTTGAGCCGACTAGATGTATCGAATGCCTGGATATTGATTGCTGAGTTTGAAACATTGCGTAGCTGTAAGGATGGGTAAGAGACCACGATCGATTGGCCAGCAGCGGGATTCTCGCAATACCCCCAGCACGCAATGCATGCTATAAACCTCTATGAATACTATAATGTCAAAAGTGGCCTTCCATAATAGAAGAGCGAGGGGCTTCAACTCGAGAATCACTGATGGTTTAAAGTGCTCGACCCACCCAGCTCAAGATCCCCCGCTGTCACAAACTGCAACCTTTGTAGCCCCCCTTCCGGATAATTATACTGCCAGTGGGATTTCTCTGCCAGAAAGAAGGGTTGGATATCTGCTCAAGCAGCGCTGACAGTTTCCGACACAACAAAATTCACCAGAACCTGCATGTGTGTACTGGCTTGACCTCCAACTCGCATAATGGCATTGTAGTCCGTGTGACAATGCTGGCCCACGATAATACCCTTCTCACGGCAATTCCATATATTCTGCTGAGAGATATCTTCATGACAAGATTGGCAAGTTATCAGAGAAAATCTTGCAACTCAATATGCTTCTGCCCCCTCCTGATAGAATATATATCTTCTTGAACCCCAGGTCACAACCAAGAAACCAATTAGGTCAGTCAACACCAACGATATGAATGGGAGCGGTTCTAGCGGGTGGGTGCTGCTGGGAGAGTTCGTATGAAATCCTACATCTGCCCATCATTCCTACGTGTCTGCAACTGCTTTCTCATCACCAGGGGTGAGAAATTGTTCATCCCACTTAAGTGTGACCTATCTCGATGTGTCTCTAGCAGCCTCTGACCTATTAATGGTCTACCACATGAAGCCTAAGTAATCGTATAGTGGGTATAACTGGTTCATACTTGATGGCTGCTAATGCCGGTAGGTTTTCTTCCATATATTTTGGTATATTCTGACGTAACTCGTACCACTCCGTAGAAGAATGGATGATGTTGCCTAGGCTTTGCTAATTTGGTGATATAATTCTAAGGGGTTGAGACTGGATGGTTGAGGTGGCATGAAATCAGGTATGACAGGCTAGAACGAAAATAGATAAGTAGTGACAAACAGGATTCAAAACCATATCAAGAGACTTCAGGTAACGGGTAATCTAAAATTCCTTTTCAGTAAGTATATTCGACCTTATGGCTCAAAATCGGGTTGTGAGTTTTAAGAAGCGGCTTCGCCGCGCATTCAAGCTGCTGAGGGTAATATTGCGTGGTTATGTGTTATATATCGCGGCTCCGCCGCGTATTAGGCAAGTTGATGGGTGGGTTCAATATCGCGGCTTCGCCGCGTATTCTATATAGGGGTGGTGGGTTCTATATCGCGGCTTCGCCACGTATTATATATAGGGGTTGTGGGTTCTATATCGCGGCTCCGCCGCGTATTAAGCAATTTGGTGGGTTCCATATCGCGGCTTCGCCGCGTATTAAGCAAGTTGATGGGTGGGTTCAATATCGCGGCTTCGCCGCGTATTATATATATGGGATAGGCCGCTCTCCACACTGCTGCTCGCTCTTCTCACTGCTGCTCACTCTTCTCACTGCTGCTCGCTCTTCTCACTGCTGCTCACTCTTCTCACTGCTGCTCACTCTTCTCACTGCTGCTCACTCTTCTCACTGCTGCTCACTCTTCTCACTGCTGCTCGCTCTTCTCACTGCTGCTCGCTCTTCTCACTGCTGCTCACTCTTCTCACTGCTGCTCACTCTTCTCACTGCTGCTCACTCTTCTCACTGCTGCTCACTCTTCTCACTGCTGCTCGCTCTTCTCACTGCCGCTCGCTCTGACATGTATAGGTAAGGGAGAGGTGGGAGAGGGGGGAGGGGGGGAGGGGTGAGGGGGGGAGGGGGGCCGGGCGGGGGGGCACGGCTGACAGGGTGAGTATGAGAACTACCAGTTGGAGGTTAAAATTTCCTCAATCGAGACCCTAATTGCCTAAAACGTGGTTGCAGCGAATTTGCAGCAGATATCTAAAGAAGCAAGAGAGGAAATGACAAATAGAATGAATGGTAATTAGACTAAAAGGGGGCAGGACAGGTTGCCCGTATCAGATCAACCAAAAAACTGCCCTCCAATTTAACAAGGAGACAAATATCCTTCCTATACCCTGATCGATTCAATTGCATTCGTTTCAATCGAAGACCCTGAAAGACCCCACTACATTTCTTTCCTCCTAATATGCCGGATATGACCCCAATACTGCACTCTCAACTCACTCCTCCTAGCTGCCCTCCCTCCTCCCCACCAAGCTTTTTCTCTCCTTCAAGGCTCCCTCTCATCTCTCAAAGCTCACTGGACAAGGAATGCATCAGCAACTGCAAAGTCTACGTCGGGAGCTTCGGAAGCTCCTGAAGCAGTATTGCTAAAACGCGGTACATGGAGCAAGGCACTTCCTTTCACATTTCCTGACGAAGCTCCTTTATATAATACTTTTCTGACGTAACAATTGCACCAGCAGCTCCTTGTACACACTTACAAAAATCCTTATCTTCTTTGTGAGCGGTTTTCCGATTTCAGTTCCCACTCCAACGCAAAGGGATAACCAGACTACGAAGGGACTTCTACTATAGTCGCGATATGCATATTTATACATATATATACCAAAATATGCGGGGGAAATCCGCATGCTGCCAGGCCCTAATGTCGAGTCCAGCTCTCGTTCACTTCCCGCCGCCATAGAACCAGCGCCACGGCACCGAATTTAAGCTCCTCCGGGAGCTGTACCTAGCACTGTGCAGGAAATAGCTGCATGCAGTAAAGTGAGACTGGTGCTGACGGCTGTGAGATGGTTCTTGTGGTCTAAATTTTAACAGACATTGCAGTGGGGATTGGATAGGCAAGTAATGGAGGTATTCATCCTGGTAATGTTTCTGTTGGTGATTTTATGGGTAATTCTGAAGCTGATTCCGCTAGTGATTGTAGTGGTGATTGTTGTGGTTGGAGATATTAGAGCGGAGTGCTAGAAGTTAACCACGCAAGCATGCCGCCAGGGGAATGCAGCCATATGCAAGCCACGTTCTCGCTGGGAAGCACAAGGCGCAGATTTCTACGGTGATGCACAAACGGAGGAACAGGAAGCACATGAAGCACCTGCGAATCGCGTGCTTCATGAAGAGTAGGTTGTGCATCAGGAGGCAGATTTAAGTACTTACTTCCGATTTTCTATTTCAGACTCATGCGCTGTTACCCCAATATTTGTTTCTATATCCATCTCATTCTAGATAATGAAACATAGGCTTCAGCCGGAACCTGCATGCTGCACCGTGTGTATGTTCCGGACCGTTGTGGAATTCAATATATTTCGGAATGGACATTACTGCAGGGCCGTTCCGGAATGGCATATATGTGCACTGTGGCAATGTATGAGTGGAAACCGAGTCAACTATAGTTTTGTACATAACAGAAGCTCAAACCTCTGCTTGCTCAATGATATCTCTCATCAACAGTAATATGGGTCTTATTCTTTCCTGCATGCAGTAAAGTATCATGAACATGTATGCGATAACATCAAATACATCATGCTCCAAAATTACTCGTTTCCCATTTTATTTTTGCCAGCAATAAAATATAGTGCATCGTTTCGTAGCTCATCTTCATTCCATCGCGACTTAATGGCTTGTAAGTCACCTGTTGCGGCCTTTAAACTTAGATCTCTTTTTTTTATTTTTTATTTTTATTTATTTTTAAATTACTCATATGCGGTCCCGACGAGGGACCATGATGAGTAAACTTAGATCTGGGAGGTATTCTGTTACTCCTTGTAAGTCACCATGCACTTAAATTGAATTTTAAGGAATTACTTTTCAAAGGTCAACCTTGATTTGCTCTTCAAACTTGGTACGCGCAGTCCCAGAGAATGCTTCAATTGCAGTTCGAAATGGGGCGGAACCTAGCAGGTGAAACTGATCTAAATTAATACTGCCATTATCTTCTTCGTAAATTCGCTGTGTTAAATTAACGAAATTTTCCGGATCGAAATTTTCCATTCCGTTGTGGCCTGGTCTGTTGCGGAATCCACCAGTATAGGCCAGTCCATTCCGGAATAGACTGAATTTCTCAACGGACCAGAAGATATGCATTTGTTCATTTTTGTACAGGAACCACTGCGGGGCTTTCCTGCTTGAGATAGTGTAATGAGTTGCCCTCCCAAAACGGAGAACCGTTGTAAATGTTCAAGTACATAAATAATGGGTAATGGAGGGTGTCAGTCCAGGGAACCTGAGCCGGGAGCTAGGTATCTTGCTGGGATACCACTGGTAATATTGTTGATAATGTAGTTTGTTACAGGGTATTGCTACTGGGAATGCCACTCACTGGCAATATCGCTGGTATTGTCGTTCCCAATATCGGTAGAAATCTTGCCGCTGGCGCCGATGCCGCTGGTGCCGATGCTGCTGGCAAATGCGTTCATAATGTTGCGGGTATCGTTAATGATATACCCACTAGAAATCTTGCTGGTAATCGGGGAGCAAACGCCAAAAACATACCTGAGAAGGGGAAAACGCCTGAGAAGATAAAAAGCCTCAGAACAGAGATGTTAACTATGCCAGCATAATGTGTTCTTGAGTACTGCTACCACGCTGAGGCCTGCAAAATCAGTTCTAGAAGTGTTCCTGCTGAAACCTTTGTTCTTTGCAGAGCCTTGGGAAAGCTGTTAGCTATGGCGGTACCCAAGGCCTGGGAGTGCTCTTACAATTCCTGCGGAATTGCTTCCTTATCTACTTAGCCCTGGGACAGATTAGCTCTGCGGGTAGAATTTTGTCTGGGAGTATTCTGTGCCTGTACCCGCCGGAACCCACTGAGCTATGTTAGCTATGTTAGTATGCCCATATAAGAGTTCTCTTACGTCCTTTCCACATTTGCTGGAACCTGAGAGAGATGTTAGCTATTCCACTCAAATCACTCCAGAAGCATTCTTTGAAAATTGCTAACATTGACCTCCGGAGGCAAGCAGCAATTTAAGTCGCAGGAGCCAATATCCCTTTGCTCTCAGGACGCAGGAAATGAAGGAGGTAAGAGTATCCCTAGATATTATGCCCGAGAGATTTTACCTTTAGTGAACATTTCTAACATTGATCTAGGCAGCCAGCGAGTGTAGCAGCGACTTCGGTAGGAGCATGCCATATATCTCCGTGGACGCAGGCATCCCTAGCGATTTCCCAGCGAGATGCCGAGTACGTTTCCCGCCTTGATTTCCTAACGGGTTTCCGAACGAGATTCCTTATGAGATGCTCAGCAAGTACGTAGTCTGGTTGGCACAAACCCTCCTGTGCTCAGCAAGTTTCCAGAGAGATTCCCAACAAGACTCAATGTTGATTTGGGCGATGATCCCCGCGGCGATCCGGAAGGTTATTTTGGAGGTGATCCCTTTGATGATTCTCTATGTAGTTAGTGTTTCGCAGTATATAGTGATCAGTTCCAAAAGCATAAATGCAGTCGCGGTAGAGGATCAGATCAGCGCAGTACTGTGAAGCACTCTCGAATCAATATAGAAACTGGAATGGAGGTGCGTAGGTGAAACGAATAGGTCTACTGGAGAAAGGCATTGGATCTGAAGGATCTATGACCAGCTAGAGAATAGGACTAATAAAGTGCAGTTGAAGAGCCCCTGTCAAGTAGCACAACATTGGAATTGCGTAGGGCCAAGGATGTGGCTGAAGGCTTATATATTTCTAGAATGAAATATAGGAGACAAGGGGACTATGTGTACAAAAATCATCAGGTAATGGCTAGGTAGTCTCGATCAGACCCTGGTAGAGCGGTAATGGCCAGAACTATAGAGTCAAAAATAGGAAATGGAAAGTGACCCAGTGGTTCGGTATAACTCTCAGAAGGGATGTGCACATGAGTACTGAGTTCTAATAAAAAAGGATGAAAGTGACCCGGAGAATTCAGGCTAACAATATATTTGTGTGTTGGATGTATTTGATAGTTGAACTGCAGCATTGAGCGCTCTTGTGAAGATAGAGCGAGGCTAGAAGAGGATTCAATGTGAACTTGCTGTTGGTGTGGCATGCATACATTAGCTACCCTTCCATAAAATAATATTACTTTTGGCTTTCATATTGGGCGATCTTAACTGCGTAGGAACCTAACATCATAGTCAATCCGATAGTCTGGTTGGCACTCAATCCGAAAGTACATTAAATGCTTGACAAAAGTCGGTAGGCAAAAAATCTTTTTGCAAAATTGGGAATAATACTTCCTAACATAGTCCCCAGAAAAGCTGGCTGCACCATGGTACCCGCGGAGAACGGACATGTTTTTGTCTATAAATTTCTTGTTTCAGTTTTCTTTCAGGTTAATACTAATGAGATGAGAACTAGCCTAATATATTGTGGCATCAGGAAAGCAATTCTTTCTACGTACCCAACTGGTCTGTCGGTATGCAATGTTACCCTACTTTTTGGCATATTGAGAAGGTTTCCGGCGCAAAGTCATGCCGTGAATTATAATAAAACATTGATACTCATTCAAGACATATAGGTGATTATGACTACGATCTACTTGATTGATAGCAGTACTGTCAGCATGTGGTTGACTTCAAAACTCGTAGGTGGGCCATTCGAAATGCACATCTAGCTTGTCTGCCATGACAGGTTGTGTAGGCCATAACACAGCAGTGAAACGTGCCTAAGTATTAGTAAATTCATACATTCGTCACATACATGTTGTCTAAAGGGTGCTGGTCTTTAAGGTAAGTGTAGTACTGTGTGCTTGCATAATAACGTCCCAAAACCTTCTCACTACGATCTCAACCTCAAATACATAGATATCAATACTCAAGCCTTAAATCCAAACATCCCTCAGAACCAAATCAAAATATTTTCCCACCCTTAAAATACGAGCAGGTATTATAGGTCCATGAGACTAAATTGTTCCTTATAGTGTAGGATTTTCACATGCAACATCAACAATATAGTCTCCACACAGTTAATCATCTCAGCTCCTTCTCCATTTGATAGATCATCTCCTTCTATATCTATATCCATATCTGACAGAAATTTGAGCACTTCCAGATCCTGGCATCCAATTCGATGGAGCTCTTGAAGTTCGTCGGTAAATTTTGAAAATTGCTCTTTAAGTTCTGCGATTATGTTGTTTGATCTATGGAGGTTGCCTATGATCTCCAAGTAACATGTTTCGACAACAGTGGACATTGTTATGTTGTAGTTGCGGAAAGTGGGATTTGTGTGTTGAGGATTGAGGTTACAGTAGCTGTGGTAGATGTGGGAAGAGTGGGGGTGATATTGGTTGATGTCTAGGTCATGTAACGCATTAGTACATGGCCATGAGGAGGTGGAGATGTGGGAAGAGTGGGGGTGATATTGGTTGATGTCTAAGGTCATGTAACGCATTAGTACATGGCCATGAGGAGGTTGAGATTGGTCAAATGGTCAAACGCCTTTATGATATTTTTTTGGCACGTGAGACTCAGCCAGTGTCGTCTCTTTTCACGTTCAAACCTGCTCCCACCAGGGCGACTAGATATATTCTACCCTCTTTCACTTTTCCTCCCCCCTTACCCGATCTTCAATCAGCTAGCGTTTAATGCCTGGACGTGGGCATAAACCGAACGACAGAGCCAACCCAATTAGGAATTTCAAGAAATATCAGGATAGCAGGGCAAAGGCTCATCGAAGACACTTTGGATAACTAGCGTATTATGCTAAGCTATCAAAACTAGATTGTATCTAGCGCCAGAGGAAATATATACCTTTCCTCCGTATTGACAACTATATATATGTATGCTTTGTATATGTAAAAACACGACCTATAGTAGGTGTGGTGTGATGATGTTCTTATTATCAAAATCAGAAGGCATGCTTAAAGCAAATAGGGACTTGAGGGCAGACCTGACTGAAAGACAGGTGGATTGGCAAACTTGGTATCCACAGGTAATCCTAGTAAGGCTCGTCGATATCATTGTGGTGTGCATTCTGCTGTGCGTTCTGGAATTGAGCAGACTGGAGTTGGAAAGGCTTACGATTTAGCTGTTGCTGAGCCCCCTTCAGCTTACGGCAATCGACGATATTGTGGCCCTCGAAACCGCAAAACTGGCACTTCCTCTTCTTATCCTTACCGTCTTTCGAGCCATCCTTCTTATCCTTCTTGCACTCATCTGCTGTGTGGCCAGGCTTCCGAAACGTTGAGCAGGTCTTGTCCATACGGTCAATCAACTCGGTGTTGACGCTGGCAGCTATATCTTTCCAGATGTCCTCCTCTGCTGCTGTCACTATAACTTCTTTCTTGAGCCAGTCCGGGAAGGTGCTCCTGATGGATTCCCCTTTCAAGGCCCAACCAGTCTTGCCGGCACTGGTACACAGCCTGTTGACATGGCTTCCGAAGGGAATTACGCTTTCATCTAGAGGATTTCATCGATAAGATTCGAGCCCCAGCTCTGCTTGCTGAGAGCATCAATAGTTGGTCGAATTTAGCTACCAGGGAATCGTAAAGGGAAACCTCCACGGTTCCCACTGGCACATGGCCCGCATCTATGGCTTTTGCAGCAATTTGGATTGGCGGGCTATCAGGTTTGGTGTCATAATCGTCCCACCATTGTGCCGCCGCACCTGTGAACTTGTTGGACACACCCGAGCAAAGACTTTCACCCAGCTTTCTAATAATTGGGCTTGGCATCAGCGCGGCCATCCTTCGTCCTCAAGTCCTCACAGATCCACCATTGTAAACGGGTATATCCAATCTCTTAATGGCGTTACGAATCTGGGTATCAAATAAGGAGAGATTCGCCAGGGACCCATCAAAGTTTTCCAGTGACATTTTCGATGAAAAGAACGTTAGGGAGAACATGGTATCGTATCCCCCCCCTACTTGCAGAAAAATTTTGTTTTGACGCCGTAGGATCTCCGATTCACTACACTCAAACCTTGCTATATATACCCTTGGTATACCGGACTGCTCAAGCCAAAATTTACCAGTTCTAGCAATTTAGGTGAGGCATCTACTTGCTATACCGGATACCGTACCGTATGGGGCTGGCAAGGGGTTACGGGGATTATCACAGGGATTATCACAGGTAAATGTAATTGCTATAACGAAATCAGCAGTACTTATAATACTCATCAAGCTTTTAAATTCAAATATCCTTCTAGACTACTCATGATCTCCCCATTTCTATAAATTCAAATATTCTTCTAGACTACTCACAATCTCGCTACTCACACTCTCGCTACTCACAATCTCGCTACTCACAATCTCGCCCATTTCCATAGCCAGCTACAATAACCCGCTGACCCCAACTACTTTTTCTCCAATTTCTCAATTCCTCCTTCAATAGCCCTTATGGCCGAACGCGTAATTTCCGAAAATTCCTCCAAAGTCTTAATCATATCTGCAGCATCTTCTTCATGTTTTGGAAGATCTTTGATCTCTCTCAGGTCCTGCTCTACCGCTAGCACGATATTAGATAGTCTTTCCATTAGTGTGATAGCCTCATCTTTTCTTTGCTTAATGAAGACTTCTATTTCAGCTTCTCTGAGAATGGAGTCTGCGCCCCGTAGCTCGATTGCCACTGCAGCTAAACGGGGTGTAATGTTCTGATTATCGGACGACATAGTTTGTGCTTGCGGTGGTGCTTGCGGTGGTGCTTGCGGTGGTGCTTGCGGTGGTGCTTGCGGTGGTGCTTTCGGTGGATATAGGTTAAATAGATGTAGTGTTTAGGAGTGCTGGTAGCAGGATGAGGACATAACTAGAAGGGTGATGCTTCAGGCAACTTATATAGTTTCAGATGTTGAGGGTCATACAACCTACACGGGTCAAGACCTCATGACCACATACGCTGGACAAAATACTCTCAAGAAATAATACTAAAAAGTAAGATTCAGGGTCACGTCGTGTCGATGGGTCATCTACCCTCGCGGGAACGTACTTTCTTCAGGATAATGTCCTAGGTTTGGGAAGCCTTGTAGGTGTTCTGTCCTGCCCAGGAATGGGTATGCTGTCCTCTCGAGGAATTGGCCCAATACATTTATTTATTTAAAAAAAAATCCTCATTACTCCTATTCGATCCCAATCAGGGGACCATGAGGAGACACCCGGAAACCTAGTTGGCCCAATAAAAGTATGGCGGTCAGTTAAGGTAGACCCCCTGTGAAAAAATGAAGAGTCTGATGGAGAAGCTTCACAACCTCCGCCGGACTGTGTTGATCTGAATCCATCCGGGTTTCCGGGTGGCTCCTCGAATAGGGGTATATAATTAGTATTTAATGTGAAGACTTGGAGTCCGATAGAGAAGCTCCACAACCTCTACAACACTGTTAAGACCTACTCCGACGTGTTCAACAAAAAATATACTAGCCAAAATATGTTGAAGCGGTATGAACAACAAAATAAAATTGAAACTTTTGCTATCGCGTTTTTTTTTTTCAAAAGTACTCATTACTCTTATTCGGTCCCAGTAAGGGGACCATGAGGAGAATCGGAGATACTGTTAGTGTACATATCCCTCGACAAGATAGACATGGTACATACAAATGACCGACCACTCAATTTGTCTTGTTATGCGAAAACCCCATTCTAACCGCCACGCTTTATTAACGAGCACATATGGCTTATTGGATTCGACATTATCCAACTCGTGAGCTACTACATATTCCAGATGCACCCAACATTCGAACCGTAAAGGGATTTGATATTTTTTACTTCTGAGTGTGCATGGCCTGGCATTGCGCGACAATTTTAATCACACTTCATGAAGCTGCTCACCGTAGGTACTGCTCTGAGTTAATATCCTGAAGTATGTCTTCGCATTCTGCATTGATCTTCCACCTAGACTTACTTACATTTATGACAGGATTCCTGTAATTGCAAGGGGAAATGCCAAACCCGACAATGCAGCTGTATTAATCCGATTTTGCATTGTAGCAGCCGCTGCCATCCATCACATAGATGCTTGAATACTCCTATCGACCAAGATGCATAGTCGCAATTGGACTTGGAAGCGTACTTGGAAGCGGAACTGGAGGAATCTATGCAGCAATTGGAAGTAGACCTTAAGGATCATGATGATATTTCATTACTAAGTACCATTCTGTTCCTCCGTACTGATAAGTAAGTAAGCATGGTGATATTTTATTATTTAGTACAATCCATGTTCGTTAGGACTGATATTTCATCTTCCATTTTTTATTAATACTCATCACTATTTCACTCCATGTACCCTCACTAAATTATTACATTTGGTTATCGAATTGCCGGAGGACAACCCATGATCTGGCCTCCAGAGGAATTTCATTTTTGCATTACCGGGCAGGACAATATTCGTGCGTAGACCATCCCTCCCAAGAATGGTGTGGTTTCCCGGGCAGGACAGAACATAGGCATCGCAGGCGGGGCGTTACCGTCGCTACCGTCGTTTCCGGGGAAGGGTACTTCGGAAAGAGGGGATGGGTTGCGGGCTGGACTTCGACTCGGGGTATAGGGATAGTCTCATTGGCACGTATAGGGACACGGTTGCGTAAGAAGGTATTAGGGGGAGAGGGAGCTCTTTGTTTTTTTTTACCTGTATTTCAATGAGGAAAATGAAAGATAATCCAGATTATATACATTACTCTCCTGTATTCCTAGATGCTACTTGCAGTGGAATTCAACATTTCGCTGCTATAAAACATCATTACCTACTCCTATTCGAACCATGAGGAGAGCTCTAACAAACTTGCCGTCCTCAAACATTAAGTCGCAGTCAAGGGCACGTGCCTCGTCTTCATCCTCGTAGTGCTCAGGGAATGCAGCACGCAAATCCTTCTGAGTGGAAGGGTCGATCACCCACCCAGGTGGGAAGCCGAGCCCAGGGGTGGGGGACAGAAGGGTGCAGGGGTTTTGGTAGTACTTCCCTGCAATCGTAGAAGTCCTGTACTGAGAAACGCTGACGGAACTCGCGATTGCCCCCGAACGAAAGTAACGAAAGGGCTAGATCGTGAGAGGGATCCAGGTTGGCTGAAGCTCACGTCTCACAGCTGAGACTGGTCAATAAAGGCTCGTTCAAACAAAACCCCGGATGGGTGCCACTGCGGTTATTATAGGAACCGGAAGGTATAAGGCCTTCGTGAGCACCAAGGCTCAGATCACACTGACTACAGTAAGTATGCCGACGAAATGTTATCCAACCGATGTATACATGCCTTCGCCTAATCCATCTTCGCCTAATCCATCTTCTGATTCAGGCTGAGTTCGTGTAATACCTTCTATCACCTGATTCACAGTGTAATGGTGAGCTCTCGAAATGATCTTCCATCTCCTGATTCCGAAAGAATTCGTGTAATGAATCGTGTAAGCCAAACCCACCGTCGTTAAACGTCCAACCTATTGCCGACACTGTTTTGCCTGTGTTTTGCCGCTGTACAATACCAATAATGACTGTAAACCAAACACAGAAGAGAAAAAGTACAGAACCAGGAGCAGGAAACCCACCAGGAACCCTTATTGATTGATTCAGGTATTCGTAAGTTGTTACACTTCGGAAGTACTAGTATTTCCGTGCCACCGTGTAATTATCGAGTTGGGGTTATAATATGGTTGTATAAGTTTTATTGGCAGATAGCTGGAACTTGGAATGGTGGAATCAGATAATACGTTCCTGGCTTGTCATGAGCTTGTATATATTTGCTCGACATCCAGTTCACACTGATCATATTCTGAAAATAAATCCAGCAAAGACAACAACGGAAATCCTGCAAAATCCTCGCTGTACTCCTCGGCCGATGACGGTAAACTCGCATCCTTGATAGTGACCGCGTTCAATCCTTGAGCCGCACTGATAAGTCAATACCCCTTGTCCCTTTTGGGTACTAAAAACCATGGGTGGCGGTATGGCCCACAACACCTTTCTAATGCTCCGCATCCCAACTTCTTCTTCACGATATCGATGACTTCCCCTCAAGTGCCTTGGGGACTCTGAAATTGGCAGCTTGCCAAGGTGTGTGCTCGATGGTGGGGATTATGTGCGGTGGCTCTACCTCTGGTTTGAAGACTTCCTTCTCCGTGAAATCAACACTATCCCTGCTTCCCTACTATAAAGAACCTCGACCAGCACAATATTGTTCCTCCGGTCTTGCTAAGTCTCTCCGGTGTCAGTCTTCTCCCCCTCTCGATACTAGAAAATTTGGGTATTATCCCAGGATACTTAGTACCACTGGATGGAACCCCAAGTAGCTGCTCCTTCCAATCTTCCAATCTCTCGAGCTTTAATCCTCCTTTATAAATTATGTTGGCGGGGCGAACTTTATCTTCCTTCTTTTTATATAAAGTTCGTCCTTCAAGAACCTTCTTCCACGATTTTGACACTCGCGTAACGCCGCCGTGCTCACGCAAGTGTCGCCCCCTTCCAAAATCTTCGGTGTCTTTCCTTTTTCCTCCTTCAAAGTAAACACATCCCGGCTTTCATAAGGATGGATCTCCTCCCAAACCTCATATCCTAGGTTGCTTGACTCCCGACGTTTGAATCTTCAGGAGTCATTTCTGGTCGTCCATTTATGAATAGTAGATATAGTATCGTGTCGCAATTTGAATTTCTCGAGACGAAGCAGGACCTCCTTTCTCACTCCCAGCTTTATGCTTCCCTGCTGCTTTGGAGCTCTCACCAACTTCCCGGCGGTACACTCCTTCCTCCTCAGGATACATTCTTATTAGTAGTGAATTAGTTTCCCTCAATAGTTTCCTTATTCCGCCAACACAAACCTTCCCCTTACTGACGACTCTCGATCTTCCAATATGTGGTTGCTTTCTCTTTTCTCCCTCAATATTCCGCTTCTTCTAATTTTTCTCTCGCTGAGAAATCCTCTTCTCCTCTTGATTCCCACAATGTTGTCAAGTCTTTGTATACCCGCGCCAACATCAAACACATCGTCATCCAGACCTCAATTTTCCATGATACTTTGGCTAGCAACTCACTAGCCGTATCCATGATGCCATGGAAGCAGGTATAGCCTATTATAAGGCACAATAGCATCAATGCATGAAGTTCGACTTCCGGTGCTAACCCTCCCACTCCATCCTTCGAAAATGTCGAGATTTCCATCTTTCCATCTTTCCCGTTCTCTTCTAACAGCATTCACTACCCTCGGTCGAAGGAAAGCTAAGGCTCTCTTGCTCATTTTAACAGTACTAGTGATGCCACTCTCGGGTCAGAGTCTTGCATCTATGATCAATAGCTCGTTACCGCTGGTTTCACGCCTCCCATTGCCCCCGCACATTATGGGCCGTCTCCACTCGTTTGTGTGTGCCGTTTCTTTTCCCTACGGAATATATGTAGCATTGGATACATCGTGTTTAGGTTTTCCATTTCAAAGGATTTTTGGATTTAATTAATATTTTGCTCAAAAGCGGTTTGGTTTCAAAGAGATGATGAGAATTTTGAGAATCCTGTAGGTGAGTGGCAAAAGCGAGGCGGGGACTCAGAATCTTAGGAGTTGAGTTGCACGGATTTGTGGAGAGCCGACGGTGTATATATAGGCAAAAACATTGGGAAAAGGTTACGAAATGAACACTGAGAGGGCGGGTAAGAAGCTCGAGTGGATTTTAGATATAGGAGGCTGGATGGAGAAGAAATAAAGGAAAACAAAGCAAAAACGAGAAGACAAAGAGCCGCTAAGTTAGCGACTCAGGGTAAGTAGAGCGCTCCGAGACGACAACAAATGGACATAACGAGCTCGGTTGTTGAAGTTGATATACAACCCTGCATGCAAAGTGATAAACCCCACATTTATCTGCTCTGCTTCCTTAATGCCTTTTCGAAGTGTAGATGTCGAATATCAGAATCCTGGCCTTGGAGGTGGAAAACTTTAAGTCTTAATCTTTGTGATTCGCCCACGCCCAAATGGGATTGATTTCCAATGCTTGCCACCAGTATACCATAAACCATTTAGCTCTTTAGCATTATCCTTTTGCTTTGCTGTACTAATAGATAAATTTTAGTAGCCATAGTTGTAGCATGCCATACCACACAGGGGTAAGAAGAGGGGCATTCAGGCGAAACGATCAGAATACAGACACCGATCGGCATATGAAGAGGCCCTCGGTGGCATAGAACTGGTAATTGCCTCGAATATTGTAGCAGATTTTCTCTTTCGGGTAATAAATAGTAGAGGGAGCAGTAGCAGAGATGGAAGAAGCGGAGGTGGAAAAGGCAGTGGCAGCAGTGAAGGTGGGACTTCTGAAGAGGTGGCCACAGCGGAGGTGCCAGTAGCAAAGTACTCAAGCAGCCGCAGCGGGGTGGCAGTAGCGGAGGTGCCAGTAGCAGAAGTACTCAAGCAGCCGCAGCGGGGGTGGCAGTAGCGGAGGAGGTGGCAACAGCGGCGGAAGTGGTGGCAGCGCAGGAGGTGCTGTCACAGTAGCGGCAGAAGTGGCAGCGGCGGCAGAAGTGGTAGCGGCAGAGGTAGATGATTACTGATAGCAGCGGAGGTGGAGGTTGTCATGACAGCGAACAAGGTAAGGTGGCAGCAGCGGAGGTGGATGCAATAGCAGCGAAAGTGGATGTAATACCAGCGGAGGTGGATGCGACAGCACCGAGGTGGAAAAAGCAGTGGCGGCAGTGGAGGTACGGTGACAGCATCGAAGGTGATAGCAGCGGCGGCGGGGGTGATAGCAGCGGCGGGGGTGATAGCAGTTGAGGTGACAGTAAGTAGATGTACGTAGGTGACAGCAGCGGGATTACCTAGGTTTCCAGGAAGTGGGGGCGGCAGCGGCGGCAGCGGGGGTGGTAGCAGTTGAGGCGACAGTAAGTAGCCTGTACCTAGGTGACAGCAGCGGGATTACCTAGGTTTCCAGGAAGTGGGGGTAGCAGCAGCGGTGGCGGGGGTGATAGCAGCGGCGGCGGTGATAGCAGCGGCGGCAGTGGTGATAGCAGCAGCGGCAGTGGTGATAGCAGCAGCGGCAGTGGTAATAGCAGCGGCGGGGGTGATTGCAGCAGCGGCGGGGATGATAGCAGCGCGGGGATGATAGCAGCGGCGGCGGGGGTGATAGCAGCGGCGGCGGAGGTGATAGCAACGGCGGCGGAGGTGATAGCAGCAGCGGCGGGGATGATAGCAGCGGCGGCGGGGGTGATAGCAGCGGCGGTAGAGGTGATAGCAACGGCGGCGGGGTTGATAGCAGCGGCAGCGGGGGTGATAGCAGCGGCGGCGGAGCTGATAGCAGGTGAGGGACAGTAAGTAGCCTGTACCTAGGTGACAGCAGCGGAACTACCTAGGTTTCCAGGAAGTTGGGATGATAGCAGCGGCGGCGGAGGTGATAGCAGGGGCGGCGGGGGTGATAGCAGCGGGGGGCGGGGGTGATAGCAGCGGTGGCGGGGATGATAGCAGTTGAGGTGACAGTAAGTACATCGTAGCCTGTACATAGTAGCCTGTACCGAGGTGACATCAGCGGAACGACCATGGTTTCCAGGAAGTGGGGTGACAGTGCGGAGGCCCAGTGGAAAAGGCAGTGTTGGAACAAGGTAATAGTAGGAGGACGCAGGCATAGAGCGAAAATGTGCGAATGTGCGAACTGAACGGATGTATGTTGGGTCAGTGAGATATTATTATTAAAGATGGACGGATTTCCTTACATTCTTACATTCAAGTGTATCAATCAAGCACGCGGCTTCTCTCTTATTATTAGATATACCGGCGATCATCTAGCAGGGAGGTGATATATCGGTATCATCGATCATGCTTGACCACTTGGCCTAATCTAGCACATTTGGCCAATCCCAAAGGACATTTAACCCGCCGGTATCACACCAGGAAAATCAAATCAACAACCACAACCACAACCACAACCACAATCCATCCACAGTTTAAGAAAATGTCATCTGCCATTGAAACTTGCTTCATGAACATCATCAAGAAGCTCAGAAGGTCAGATGAGATCATCAAAGAACTTGAGAGTCAGTCCCAAGGGGATTGGGTTTGTTCTTTTCTACTTCAGTCACTAAAATATGTCCATGAGGACGGACAAATAGGGCTAGAAGAGCTCAACCATCTGTCAGGACAGAACAATGGGGAGGGCGATTATTTCATTCGATTGGTTGAGTCTATTTTGACGGAACTTGACGGGTTAATTAGCGGTTTTGAAGCGATCTACGGTAGGTGTAGTCTCGAACCCGACCGCTCCTAGGGAGGCTGTAGGTGATAAGGGAAAGGAAGAACCCAAGGTATTCTATAGTTAGTATTATTAGCAGGAACTCAAATTTAAGTCTTTCCCCCCCAATCTGAATTATCTTTCAAGATCCCCCCACGGGGATGTGTAGTGAGGGTACCGAAATAGTAATGAGTATACAAAAAAAAAAAAAAAAAAAAGAAGATGAAATACATCAGTGCTAAAGGTCATGAATTGTAGATCAGTGCTGATTACTCCATAAACTATAGGCCATATTCCTTATGGGATTGCAAATTAACCCAGTAATAGCGAGAACTGGGTCTGAAGGTGTGGCTATTAAGGCCGGGGCCATATGGAATTAGCGGCGAAGAGAATGGTGCCATGTCCACGGCTCAATAGAGGTATATTAGGGACCTCCAGTTTCCAGAGTCATGTCCATTGCCATAGTTCCTCTTTCTACTTCACTTGCATGCCCTTCTAATCCAAACGAAACGCCAGAGAGAAAAACAACATAAACCGCAATAACAATGACTACAAACGATGACCCAGATGAGGATGTTTTCGTGTATGAGCTCTTGAGATTCCTAGTTGCTCATGATTTTCTCACCTATGATTTAAGTATTGAACTGTGGATACTGATTAGCACCATTATTACGGAGGAAAGGTTGGAGACCTTGATCAAGCTTATTGTTGCGGACTGGAGGCAGAATGGAATCACCAAGATGAGTGAGTTTGAAACTCTGAAGGGCATGACTTTGGATGAGGTTGTGGCTATGGTTAGGGAGAAGGTGACGTTATTATTGGTATAAAAACGCTGAGTACATCAGCAGGGAGAAAGTCTGAATTGGTATATCTAGCTAGTTTCATTCCTCCTATTCGGGGATTGATTAGTATCGGGTTAGCTATGTTGGAAAAACTTTGAATTTCACAGAAGGATAGTATTTACCTAATTTTACTTTACCACATGCTTATTTGCGCATTCCAGATTTCATTTATATTCAATCCCAACTTGCCAAATTATTGTGTAAAATAAACATTTCTTTGGATCCTACAGAAGCTTGAAGGTTAAACAGAATCATGTACGGCAAAATAGCGCAAGCACAAAGGAACTATAAAGTATAGGCCATAGCCCTTATGGGAATTGCAAATTAACCCTGTAATAGCGAGAACTGGGTCTGAAGTTGGCTACCAAGGCTGGGGCCGTGGGGAAGTATGATAGCAGCAGAGAGAATGGTGCCATGCCCACTGCTTAAGAAAGGTATTAATGAGATATGAAAATTTGATTATATTTATACATATATATAATCAACCATTTAATTACATCATAAGGCCATATAAAATTTGATATTAGGGACTCCAGAGCCTACTCTATTGCCAAAGTTCTGGTTTCTACAACACTTGCATACCCTACTAATCCAAACGAAATGCCAGAGAATACATCTACTTAAGAACATGAATTTTGGCTTAAGAACATGAATTGTACTCAACAATGAAATATCACCATAGTCCTCCGTTTCACTCCCAATTCCGATTTGCAAATCTGCCAAGAGTCTTGCTCGATAGGAGTATTCAGGCAGCTATGTGATGGGTGGTAGTGGCTGCTACAATCTAAATTGGGTTTAATACGCCTGATTGTCAGGTTTGAATTTCCCTTTGCACTTGTAGGAATTTTGTCACTATGTCTAGATGGAAAAATTAATATAGAATCTGGAAGACATACTTCAGGATAAAAACTAAGTGCAGTACGGCTAAAATGCCTTTAAAATTCGAATATTAAGTGCATCTAATAAGTCTAGGCTCATAAGTTAGATAGTGTCGAATGGCAGTTAGGATGAGGTTTTCACACAACAAGACAATAGAGTCATCGGTCTTCTGTACCATTCAATCTTGTCAAAAGATAATATGTACATTAACAAATCTCCAATAGCAAAAACCTCAATTTTATGTTATTGTTCATAATGCTTCATCAGTTACTAGTAAAGTGTCAAAGTTCACGGGTCGAGAGTCGTGCCAATACCTGGTACGACTGTCACAAGTTCAAGCATAGTCTGTAACAGTACTCAAACAGGCAAGTGTGTAGGTTGCTGGTGATACTTTTGGGGCTCAGAAACCCAGGTGGATTCAGGACAAGCCAAGTTAATCTGACATGCACAAACGGGGTGAGCCTACCTTACAATGTATCACGTGGCAAGCCTTCCTTAGCTCGTCAAAGTCCGCAACACTACTTTTAGTGGCCTGTATACGCATATCCTCCGATGAGTCTCCGTTAACTGACCATCATGCTTGTCCTCGCCAATTCCTGGAAGCTCGGGAGCTGTCCCAGTCGCGACTGGGACGTCCTATTCGCGAATCAGCTCCCGGGCAGGACAGAACATAGTAAGATCTTCTGCATGTGTGTGGCTGAACGCAGCTATTCCGTCGAGTCGGGCCAAATAGAAGTAAAATAATTACAATTTTTGATGTTAGTGAACATCCTCCTATCCCCCTACTTATTCGAAGTTCGATGGATTTGGGCCCGGGGGGGGGGGGGAGGAGTTCAGTTTCGGAAGGTATAGGTAAGAGTAGTCTGGTTGGCATGGTTTATTTGGTGTTCAGATTGTCGAGCTCATCAGTTTCTTCATAAGACAAAGGTATCTCCTAATCAGACAATACCTAGCTCGTTATGCATCGACCTTTGCAGAGTTTGATTTTAAGGTAGAATAGATACCAGGTGTTACTATGATTGCAGATGTGTTTTTCTAGTTGTTACCCAGTACTAAGATAGAGGCTCTGACGCTGCCTGAGATTGTTTTTGGCCAGGTATTGAGTTGGAAGATCGTGTACATTAAGAAGGTTGCAGGTATTAAGAAGGTGGCGTAGTTGTTGGCTCCTGGTTTGTAGTTTTCCCCTGTTTATTTCCAGAGAAATGTGTGTTGCAGGTACAATTGGAGGAAGAACGGTTGGTGGAGATCGAGGGCATGGCAAAGGTGCATTATTACTTCTCGGTGGCAGTAATTGGTGGCTGACTAGTCTGGTTGGCACAAGTGGCTACGAGGGTCTGATATTTCAATAAGGTGTACCGGTACCTATATCGGGTCATCATGCTTGACTACTTCTCTTTCGTTCGCTACACTATTAACCACTTGGCCTAATCTAGCACATTTGGCCAATCCCCAAGGATATTTAACCCGCCGGTATCACACCTCATAGCTACTCAAAGGAAAATCAAATCAAATCCACAACCACAACCACAACCACAACCACAACCAGAACCACAACCACAACCACAACCACAACCAGAACCACAACCACAATCCATCCACAGTAAAAAAAAAAATGTCATCTGCCATTGAAACTTGCTTCTTGGACATCACCATCAAACTCAAAAGGTCAGAGGGGATCATGGAAGAACTTGAGAGTCGGATCTCCCAAGGGGATGGGGTTTGTTCTATTCTACTTCAGTCACTAAAATTTGTCCGTGAGGACGGACAAATAGGGCTGGAAGATCTCAACCGTCTGTCAGGAGAAAACAATGGGGAGGGCGCTTGTTACATTCGATTGGTTGCGTTTCTTTTGACGGAACTTGACGAGTTAATTAAGGGTTATGAGGCGATCTAGGTGATAAGGTAAAGGAAGAACCCAAGGTATTCTATAGGTAGTTAGTATTAGCAGGAACTCAAATTTAAGTCTTTCCCCCCCAATCTGAATTATCTTTTAAGATCCCCCACGGGGATGTCCATTCTATTCCTCTCATGGTGTTTCCTGACGCTGAGCTATGGCTATAGTTGTTCTGTACTGCCCGGGATTTTTTGCAAATTCGCGAATGGGACATCCCACCCGGGATTCTTGGGAGGGATGTTCTACGCACGAATATCGTCCTGCCCGGCAATGCAAAAATGAAATTCCTCCGGAGGACAGATCATGGGTTGTCCTCTCCGAGAATGTGATAACCAAAATCTAGTAATGAGTATAAAAAAAAAGAAAGAAAGAAAAAGAAAAGAAAAAGAAGATGAAATACATCAGTGCTAACGAACGTGAATTGTAGTCAATAATAAAATAAAATATATCAGTGCTGACGAACATGAATTATACTCCATAATAAATGAAATACATCTACTTAAGAACATGAATTGTACTCAACAATGAAATATCACCATAGTCCTCCGTTTCACTTCCAAGTCCGATCGCAAGTTGCCAAGAGTCTCGCTCGATAGGAGTATTCAGGCAGCTATGTGATGGGTGGTAGTGGCTGCTACAATCTAAATTGGATTTAATACGCCTGATTGTCAGGTTTGAATTTCCCTTTGCACTTGTAGGAATTTTGTCAGTAAGTCTAGATGGAAAAATAAATATAGAATCCGGAAGACATACTTCAGGATAAAAACTAAGTGCAGTACGGCTAAAATGCCTTTAAAATTCGAATATTAAGTGCATCTAATAAGTCTAGAATGCCTTAGCTGGCCGGCAATGTATCACGCGGCAAACCTTCCTTAGCTGGCCTGTATATGCATATCCTCCGGTGAGTCTCCCTTAACTGACCATCATGCTTGTCCGCCAGTTCCTGGAGAGGACATCCCACGCATGAATACCCAGGAACTGTGCCAGTCGCGCCTGGGACGTCCCATTCGCGGATCAGCCGATTCCCGGGCAGGACAGAACATGGGTTTCGGAAGGTATAGGTAAGAGTGGTCTGGTTGGCACGGTTTATTTGGCGTCTAGATTGTCGAGCTCATCAGTTTTTTCATAAGACAAAGGTATCTCCTAATCACAGAATAGCTCGTTATGCATTGACCTTTGCAGAGTTTGATTTTAAGGTAGAATAGATACCAGGTGTTACTATGATTGCAGATGTATTTTTCTAGTGGCAAAGGTGCATTATTACTTCTCGGTGGCGGTAATTGGTGGCTGTTGGCACAAGTGGCTGACCCCTCTACGAGAGTCTGATATTTCAATAAGGTGTACCGGTACCTATATCGGTATCATCATGCTTGACTACTTCTCTTTCGTTCGCTACACTATTAACCACTTGGCCTAATCTAGCACATTTGGCCAATCCCCAAGGACTTTTAACCCGCCAATATCATACTCACAGCTACTCAAAGGAAAATCAAATCGAATTCACAACCACAACCACAACCACAACCACAACCACAACCACAACCACAACAACCACAACCACAACCACAACCACAACTACAACCACAACCACAACCACAACCACAATCCATCCACATTAAAAAAATGCCATCTGCCGTTGAAACTTGCTTCATGGCCATCACCATTAAGCTCAGAACCTCACAAGGGATCATCGAACAACTGGAAAGAGGAATCTCCCAAGGGGAAGGGGTTGTTCCTTCTCTAGTTCAGTCACTGCGATTTCTCTATCAGGCAGGACTTAGAGGGCTGGCGGAGCTCAGGTTTCTGTCACAACTGAACAATGGGGAGGGTGCTAATTATATTCAATCAGTTGGGACTTATTTGGGGAAACTAGACGGGGTGATTAAGAGTTATCAAGTGATCTAGGTGATAAGGTAAAGGAAGAACCCAAGGTATTCTATAGGTAGTTAGTAGTAGCAGGAACTCAAATTTAAGTCTCTCCCCCCCAATCTGAATTATCTTTTAAGATCCCGCATGGGGATGTCCATTCTGTTCTTCTCATGTGTTTCCTGACGCTGAGCTATAGATATAGTCAAATCTTCTACATGTGTGTGGCTGAACACAGCTATTCCATATATGGCCTGTCGAGTCGGGCCTAATAGAAGTGAAATAATTACTGCTACTTATCCTCAAAAAGTTTGATTCTGATGTTAGTGACCACCCTCCTATGCCCCTACTTATTCAAGGCTCAGTGGATTTGGGCCCGGGGGGTTGGGTTTCGGAAGGCATAGTCAGGTAAGAGCTCTCCCAGAACCGATCATGCAAGCATCGTTCCCAGGGCTCAAATATTAAGGCAGCTCTAGCATACCTCGGGGCTCACGGAGAAGCCCACGGAAAGGCTTACGGAAAAGTCCACCGGGATGCTCATATGTACAAGTTATTCACATCTACACACACCTTACGTACATATCTCAGGTGAAGTGGGCCTTCATTGGCCAGTCATCAATCAACAGAAGGGAGTCCAGGAGGATGCGCCAAGAATGGTTATTACTCCTCGGTGGTTCGGTAATTGGTGGCTGGCCCAACCTATTGAACAAATCGACATGAGTCTCGCCTCAAATCTCAATAAAGGTGTACCTATATCGGTACCATCAAAATCACTTCTCCTCGTTGTAAGAAACTGCGCTATACTTACAAGGTAACTGAGGTTGACGACGATGTAGTCACCCTGATTTGGCAACGATCACTACTCTGGTTGGTACCGCTTTTGGGCAAAGATCATAATATAGTATTAAACTTTAACTACAGATTTAAAGCCAAGAAGTCACTTTATCCAGCTCTGCTAGAGGAAAATTCTTTTTAGCCCTTTACGGAGCTACTGGGAATCGAACACAGGCTCTGGTTGGCACGCTCTGATCATACTGGTAGAACACAGACGTATGAACTCCAGACATATATCACAGTTCCGAATAATATGGAGGGTATTGCCAATCTAAGCTGGCATACCCGATCTATCCCTATCCTCTCTCGCACAACATCTATGTCAACATCCTATAGAATAATATCCATAATACACACATAGATAGGGTTGCAAATAATGCAGTATTGCTAACGAAACTATCAAAATATATGCTCTTGTTAATGAAACTGTCAAAATATATACTCTTGTGTATGCATGCTATGGCAATATCTGTGCCAGCTTTTTTTTTTTTTAAAACATACCTACTTGTGAAAAGATCTGTGCCAGCCATAACCGATGTTGGACTAAGAATTGGGGAGGAATTGGTCAATGCCTACTTACGCACATGTCAGACTCTTCATAACTGAGTTCCATTTGGCTCTTTATTTGATGTTTAATTACTTGTGCTATCTGCTTTCATAGATATGTTTGGAGTGCGTATATGTTCTGGGCCGCTTGCGGGCATTGGCCGCCCGTGGGCAGTATACCTACTATGCCCCCCGCAGGCAATTTATTTAATTATTGTATTTGATTCATAATGCACTTGAATTAATAGAAAAATATAGAGATATTGAACGAGATTTAGTTAATCTAATTGATATACACCATGAGCCTGATGGACAATATAAATGGATCTGTCATATGAAAGACCATATTGTTCCATTAGAAGATAAAATGGTAAGTTAAACTCAGTAATACACGTAATATGATACTAATATTATTAGTCGGAGTCTGTTATATCTGCAATGACATTATGGATTCAGCTTTATAGCTAATTTAACATTTTACGATCGGATAATAGTAGTGGATTTAAGGGAATTGAGCACTTACTATGAGATTTGGAAGTATTAAAATAAAACATGGAAAACCTCACACACCTCAAGTCCAAAAGATTGATAAAGTGGTGCAGTCTCGTCTCACTAAATTGTGTTGGATACAGCGCTTCTAATCTTATGGAGTTGTATAAATGAAATTGTACTCAAGCTACTCGACAATCCATAATCACTTTAGCTAATGCTTCCCCGCAGACATCCGTAACAAACTTGGGTTTCTGTCTTATGTATTTACATAAAGTCCTATACCAATCATTGCTGCTGATGCTTTAAATATTCTTTTGTTATACCAGAGGGTTAGTAGATTGTAACCTCTCAGCTCTAGTTGAACGCCGAACGGACACAAATTGGACTCCTAGATAATAGCCTAATTGATCTGGAGGATGACTCAATCGACCCGGAGGATAACAAATAGCTAGTTGTATGTATTTAATATAGCTCTAGTTAGGTATATTTTTTATTAATTCAAGTACGTTATGTACTAAATGCAGTAATTAAATGAATTGCCTGCGGGAGGCATAGTGGGTATGCCGCCCACAAGCGGCCCAGAACATATATAATGTATATGAATGTATATGTCATTCCCGAATGGCCTGCAATCCCGCAATGGCCCAGAACATATATATATACGAGTACAACTCACCCCGTGGCGAGCAAGAGGTAGGAGAGAGTTAGTACTAATTACGTGGCTGCCCTCAAATCACGTGGCTGCCCTCGCCAAGATTTGCCAATATTCGCCAAGATAACGTTAGCGTGCAAGATGTATAACAAATTAAAAACAAACTTCGTTCCAATTTAAAAATTGGCAACTTCATTGCCAATTAACCACTTGGCCTAATCTAGCACAATTGGCCAATCCCCAAGGACTTTTAATTCGCCGGTATCACCTACTCAAAGGAAAATCAAACCAAATTCACAACCACAACCACAACCACAACCACAACCACAACCACAACCACAACCACAACCACAACCACAACCACAACCACAACCACAACCACAACCACAGCCACAACCACAACCACAACTACAACACACAATCCATCCACAGTTAAAAGATGCCATCTGATGTTGAAAGTTGCTTCATGAGCATCACCCTTAAGCTCAGAACCTCAGATGAGATCATCAAAGAACTTGAGAGTCGGATCTCCCAAGGGGATGGGTTTTGTTCTTTGCTACTTCGGTCACTAAAATATGTCCATGAGAACGGACAAATAGGGCTAGAAGAGCTCAACCGTCTGTCAGGACAGAACAATGGGGAGGGCGATTATTTCATTCGATTGGTTGAGTCTATGTTGACGGAACTTGACGGGTTAATTAGCGGTTTTGAAGCGATCTACTGTAGGTGATAAGGTAAAGGAAGAACCCATGGTATTCTATAAGTTAGTATTAGCAGGAACTCAAATTTAAGTCTTTCCCCCCCAATCTGAATTATCTTTCAAGATCCCCCCACGGGGATGTCCATTTTAAATGTAGTAATTTAGGTAGTGAGGGTACCGAAATAGTAATGAGTATACCAAAAAAAAAGAAAAAAAAAAAGAAAAAAAAAAAAAAAGAAGATGAAATACATCAGTGCTAAAGATCATGAATTGTAGATCAGTGCTGATTACTCCATAAACTATAGGCCATATTCCTTATGGGATTGCAAATTAACCCAGTAATAGCGAGAACACTGGGTCTGAAGGTGTGGCTACCAAGGCCGGGGCCATATGGAATTAGGTAATTGAATGGATAGGTTCCCCAAATTGTGCAGGTATAGAATCTATTGAGGTATCTATATCCCTACCAATCTTTTCCCAAGTGGAAGGAGCAATGCAATAAGGGTCCTCCGTCTAGGCAAACTTCTTAATAGATTTGACTTTTTTCCCGGAATTCAAGTTGGTAGTACCTCTTTTGTCAAAAAACTGGCCTCAATTGTGGTCAAAAAGATTTTTCACTAGGTTTTCATAAAATAGATGCATCGAGTCTGTCACAACCGTCCCTTCCCAGCCTGGTACGTTATTACTGTTATTTCCTATTGAATATTGCGGTTATCTCAGTTCCCGAGATAAGGGGTCTCGGGAACCTTATTCCTTCCGGTGGCCTTGGCTAGGAAGGAAGCCTGCCTGTATATATAGCTTGCTTTCCCCGCCCTCTTGTTGGATCCCCATCCAACGTCTTGTATATCCAATACAGGGCCTTGCTTCTCTCCACGTTGGTGCATCTCCCTTGTACACCTCCTTGTCTCGCCTCGACTCTGCAGCCCTGCTGCCCACCCCGCGAACCTCCTGTCCTTGCCTTGCCTCGCCTTGTCTCTGCAGCCCAGCTGCCTCCCCTGACCCTGACACACGCGGCAACGCGGCGAAGAGAATGGTGCCATGTCCACGGCTCAATAGAGGTATATTAGGGACCTCCAGTTTCCAGAGTCATGTCCATTGCCATAGTTCCTCTTTCTACTTCACTTGCATGCCCTTCTAATCCAAACGAAACGCCAGAGAGAAAAACAACATAAACCGCAATAACAATGACTACAAACGGCGACCCAGTTGAGGATGTTTTCGAGTCTGACCTCTTGAGATTCCTAGTTGCTCATGATTTTCTTACCTATGATTCAAGGATTGGACTGTGGATACTGATGAGTACCATTATTACGGAGGAAAGGTTGGACACCTTGATCGAGCTTATTGTTGCGGACTGGAGGCAGAATGGAATCACCAAGATGAGTGAGTTTGAAACTCTGAAGGGCATGACTTTGGATGAGGTTGTGGCTATGGTTAGGGAGAAGGTGACGCTTCGGTTGGCATTATTGGTATAAAAACGCTGAGTACATCAGCAGGGAGAAAGTCTGAATTGGTATATCTAGTTTCATTCCTCCTATTCGGGGATTGATTAGTATTGGATTAGCTATGTTGGAAAAACTTTGAATTTAACAGAAGGATAGTATTTACCTAATTTTACTTTACCACATGCCTGCGTGCGCATTCTGGAATTCATTTATATTCAATCCCAACTTGCCAAATTATTGTGCAAAATAAACATTTACACCACAAGAAGTCTCGAGACGGTTTGTCGCGCGCCCAGGCCTAGCTTTCGTAAGTTTTTTTTGAGTAGGACGTCACAGTTTTGTAGAGGTTGTAGTCCACAGCCTCTCTATCAGACTCCGAGTCTTCATAGTGTGTTTTTTTTTTTAAATAAGAAAAAATTTGGTACTCCTATGCGGCCCCATTTAGGGGTCCATGAGGAGCCACTTGGAAACCCAGGTGGATTCAGGACAAGCCAAGTTAATCTGACATGCACAAACGGGGTGAGCCTACCTTCAATGTATCACGTGGCAAGCCTTCCTTAGCTCGTCAAAGTCCGCAACACTACTTTTAGTGGCCTGTATACGCATATCCTCCGATGAGTCTCCCTTAACCGACCATAATGCTTGTCCTCGCCTATTCCTGGAGAGGGCATCCCACGGAGAAATGGGTATTCCTGCGTGGGATGTCCTGCTCGGGAACTGTCCCAGTCGCGACTGGGACGTCCTATTCGCGTATCAGCTCCCGGGCAGGACAGAACATAGTAAGATCTTCTGCATGTGTGTGGCTAAACGCAGCTATTCCGTCGAGTCGGGCCTAATAGAAGTAAAATAATTACTGCTCTCCTTAAAAAGTTTAATTTTGTTAGTGAACATCCTCCTATCCCCCTACTTATTCGAGGTTCGATGGATGTGGGCCCGGGGGAGGGGAGGAGTTGGGTTTCGGAAGGTATAGGTAAGAGTAGTCTGGTTGGCACGGTTTATTTGGTGTTCAGATTGTCGAGCTCATCAGTTTCTTCATAAGACAAAGGTATCTACTAATCAGACGATAGCTCGTTATGCATTGACCTTTGCAGAGTTTGATTTTAAGGTAGAATAGATACCAGGTGTTACTATGATTGCAGATGTGTTTTTCTAGTTGTTACCCAGTACTAAGATAGAGGCTCTGACACTGCCTGAGATTCTTTTTGGCCAGGTATTGAGTTGGAAGATCATGTATATTAAGAAGGTTGCAGGTATTAAGAAGGTGGCGTAGTTTTTTGCTCCTGGTTTGTAGTTTTCCCCTGTTTATTTCCAGAGAAATGTGTGTTGCAGGTACAATTGGAGGAAGAACGGTTGGTGGAGATCAAGGGCATGGCAAAGGTGCTTTATTACTTCTCGGTGGTGGTAATTGGTGGCTGACTAGTCTGGTTGGCACAAGTGGCTGACCCCCTCTACGAGGGTCTGATATTTCAATAAGGTGTACCGGTACCTATATCGGTATCATCATGCTTGACCACTTCTCTTTCGTTCGCTACACTATTAACCACTTGGCCTTATCTAGCACATTTGGCCAATCCCCAAGGACTTTTAACCCGCCAATATCACACTCACAGCTACTCAAAGGAAAATCAAATCGAATTCACAACCCAACCACAACCACAACCTCAACCACAACCACAATCCATCCACAGTTAAAAAATGCCATCTGCCGTTGAAATTTGCTTCATGACCATCACCATTAAGCTCAGAACCTCAGAAGAGATCATCAAAGAACTTGAAAGACGAATCTCCCAAGGGGAAGGGGTTGCTCTTTATCTACTTCAGGCACTGCGATTTCTTCTTCGGGACGGACATGAAGGACTGATAGAGCTCATGTTGTTGTCACAACTGAACAATGGGGAGGGTGCTAATTTCATTCTATTAGTTGAGTCTATTTTGGCGACACTAGACAGGGTAATTAGGGGTTTTGAAGCGATCTAGGTGATAAGGTAAAGGTAGTCTCGATCAAGGTAAAGGAAGAACCCAAGGTATTCTATAGGTAGTTAGTATTAGCAGAAACTCGAATTTAAGTCTTTCCCCCCCTGAATTATCTTTTAAGATCCCGCATGGGGATGTCCATTCTGTTCTTCCCATGTGTTTCCTGACGCTGAGCTATGGATATAGTCAAATCTTCTGCATGTGTGTGGCTGTACGCAGCTATAGTATTCCATATATGGCCTGTCGAGTCGAGCCTAATAGAAGTACAATAGAAGTACCAATGCTAAAATAATTATAGCTTTCCTCAAGAAGTTTAATTTGACGTTAGTGAACACCCTCCTATTCCCCTGCTTATTCGAGGCATACTTAAGAATTCGATCAGAAACTACTTGTCGGCATAGCTGACAACTCTTCCAAGGCTGAGCGGACCTGGCATTCATGTTCGCGGGGCCAAGAGGGCCCTCAAAACGATGCCGACATCGTTAACATGTCCTCCTGGCTCAACAGATGAGCACGGTAGGTAGACGATTTTTGCCCGCATAGATAAATATCATCTCCTCTGAGACTTTTTCTCTTTCCCCTCCGCATCACCCAGCGTATAAAGCAAGTATCAGCACGCACAGATATGAACGCATTAAGCCTGATTTTTGCACGCTAGCTAACATCTGTTCCGGGAGTCGGTAAATTTAGTTTTTTTTTTTTGGGGGGGATGGAGTTTCGGAACGCGTAAGTACATAAGAGCCAGGACCGATCATGCAAACATCGTTCCCGCATATATCTTTGTGGTCGGGCCAGTCCTCGCTGTCGATAGTTCTTGCTCAATTCTCCAACTAGCACTTCCGCTCAAATTCTCAACCTTTCTGAAAATTTTCCGCTATTGTCCAATCTGTGTTTCTGCGATGCTTCTCGCTGTTATTTAGGAATGAACAGGATTTACTCCATGATACCTGGAGCTACGTTGAGTACGCTATGGCGCTAAGAGATAATATCCAGGATAAAGCATAGAAATGGGTGCCGGAACCGGCCTAAATGTTTCCATCTGACATATTATGCATGCAGCTGACTGCATATAGCCTGGTATTTGGTATGCAACTCTCCTACCAGGACCTTTTCACCCTTGTTGCTATTGCCCCCTATCCGCTACTGTCTTCTATCTAGCGTGGCATGCAGGGAGGATGTATGCTGCGCTGCTGTTTTTGCTCAGGGTTGTCAATAGTCTGGTTAAAGTAAGCTAGAAATAAACAACATGACACCGGACATATTTTTTTCTAAATACTCAGTACTCATGTGTGGACCTAGCTGGGAGTCCATGATGAGCCACCGGGAAACCCAGGTGGATTCAGGACAAGACAAGATGCCAGGTTGTCCGCTATTTCGTTGTGCGTTATTCCTGTGTGAGAGCGGACCCAACTGATGGCTGTCTCCTGTTGTCTCTTTTCGTAGTCTTGCAATAGGAGCCCACTACCTACCCCATAACTTTCCACCACCCCATAACTTTCCACCACCCTATAACTTTCCACCATCCAACACTGCTTCGTTGACCCAAAATCGTGCAACCCAGCTGCTCCCGATGTACATATGCCGTGGCAATGTGATTTGCTACATGAAGATTCTATCCTGAAGGGGGTGAGTATATGTCCAGAGTATTAGCTTGAATGCATGGATAACCTACCTGCCATGGCAGCTAATGTCTATCAGACAGGATTCAACTTTGTGCCACTGCAGATGAGACCCCCCCGATAGTGGCCTTAGACCACACTTTGGAAAGCCCTGACAGCCATTACCTATCTTGCATAAGGATATTTCTGGTAGCAGCCGCTATTGGTTTTGCGTTTCTTTACTTTTCGATTCAAAGGGATTTGGCTATAAGGGTTTGTTTGACTTGAAAAAGTGAGCAGGATTTTGGAAAGAATTGGTAAAATCAAATCCTGTGCTAATAGAAGAGTTGATCTCGAGTAGAACAGCTATGTACGTGGAGTCTGGAGGACAGAAGGATTTCGGGGCTGTAAAAGTGGGCAGAGTACAAGGAGAGCGTTCACGATACCTGGAGATCTTCCACCCGTACCTTCAGTTTCCATTATGGTGTGACCTCTGGAAAGTATTACGTCATGATCGGAAGCAGGTACCGAGTCTGGGATGGACTTTGGACTGGGTTCCTCTTTCACTCGTATGTTTTGACCGGGCTAGAAAGTATAGAAGTGTAATAGCAGGGAGAAGTCTAGCATGCCCCGTATTGGACTTTGACCTGAACTCTTAAATCCCTTCAGTACTGATTTGGATATGTTCTGGCCTGCCCGGGAATCTGCGGGTTCACGAGGCAATTCCCGGACAGGCCAGCCTGCCCAGTAATAGGTATTCCTAGTTGGGCTGGCCTCCCCAGGAATTAGCCCAATACAAGTAGGGTGGCCAGAAAGTAGGCTCGCAGGTGGATATGCGTAAGGCTCGCCACTCAATGGATGTATATCATATTGAATAGCTTTTACCGGTTCCTAGAGCATGTGTCACATATGCTCGCTACTTTTATTTTTATTTTTTTAATAATTGTTACTCTTATTCAGTCCCAGTAAGGGGACCATGAAATATGCTCGCTACTGCAATAGATATTTTATACAATCTATGATATTGCGATAGTAGAAATCCGACTTTGGACGTAACGTATATGGAACGGAGCCTGTGTTCCACGCAGGATCAGCAACCATTTTGTCGGTTTGCTTGGAGAATGTGTACTGGGTGATTTGAAAGAGACACTTGACGTCGGAGGGTTGGCGGGTGATCTCGGCAGAATGTTGTCCCGAAAGAAAGCATCAATTCTGGTTTGTAGTAAGTACCTTGCTGAAGGTGAAAAACCGTGTGAGCTTGTAATCTCGCACATTGTGGAATGGATGGAGATGATTGTATTCTGGTGAACGCTGGTTTGAAAGTCTCGGAGTGGTTAGCCAGCTTGATATCTAGCTGGCAGCCCCCGAATCACGTCAGTCTTATATGCATCTGCGTCGGGAGGGGGGAATCGGCAGTTTCGGGGATTGGTTCAGCATCGGAGTCATTTGCGGGATCTTCGAGATCATGATGCTGCTCTGGCTGGAAATCTTCATAGTGTTATAATATTCGACCTAAGTCAGATTGATCAATATCCGAAATGCTTCAGCCAAAACTTTCATCTTCTACGCTCGATTGAGAGCCTGATTGTTCAATGGAGGCCTCCGTATGCAGGGGCACGCTGGTGTGCCGACGCACAAGAGGGGTGAGTGTCTAATTGGCTTTGTCGGTATGTTTTTTCTGGATGTGATTTGAATATGCTCCCCAAGAAGCATATATACTGTTGCTTCGAGATTGTAGATTTGCATTGGGATTGATTAGTGGTTAGAAAGGAGTTTGACGTGCCTTATTGGAAGTTAGACGTGACTTAGTCTCATATTGACGTGATCTTCTAAGGGTCCAGTGAAGTTCCTGGCAACAATATATTTGTGTTCCAGATTATTGTCCTGTGCAAAGGTTGCTGAAGCTAGTCCAGAGTTGGCCTAGTCCCGTTGGGCTTGGCCATAATACGGAAATAGTACTGCCAGTCTGCTGAATATACGTACACTTGCTTGCACTCGAAGAAACAAGGCTTTTGGAACCAAGTGTTGTACGCTAGATACAAGACATTGGATAGGGATCCAACGAGAGTGCGAAGGGCCAAAGGGCAGAGATTATATACAAGAAGGCTCAAGGAGCCAAGACCGACTATGGAATAAGCTTTTGAGATAGCGGACGGGAGTCGTGGCACGACTCTCAAGGTTCCCGATGACAATAGGCCAAGGCCGAACTAGGCAACAATGACAACAACATAATGAGGGTAACAGGAATCTGTCCGACTCTAAGATGTTAGAGTGGCAGCCGAATATTTGGATAAACTTGGAAACTTGGAAACGTGGTTTTCCTGCTATTAATGGCGCGAGTTCACTGTGTGGGTTGATGGCTCCAAACGCAGCAGAGGCCGATCAAACTACATTGATTGTGTACTAGGCTGGCTACGAAGTTAGTGGGGAGTGCGAATAAGTGGTGGGAGGGCTAAGAATTGCATGGCAAGGAAAGCCCAACATTTAGAAGAAGCATGGTGAGATGAAACAATCAATAAAATGGAGTAAATGGCAATATGAATTCAGAATCAGAATCCATATTAGGCCTGGGCTCGAGCCGGCTCGAGGTTTCGCCGGCGGGGCTCGAGTCGGCTCGGGCTCGTGCCCAGGCCTATTATTGAAGAGATCTCTTGGTTTGAATATTAAGAAAGCAGTTCAGTAGCACCTCGAAGGCGTACCAGTATCCAATCTCTTAATGGCGTTACGAATCTGGGTATCAAATAAGGAGAGATTCGCCAGGGACCCATCAAAGTTTTCCAGTGACATTTTCGATGAAAAGAACGTTAGGGAGAACATGGTATCGTATCCCCCCCCTACTTGCAGAAAAATTTTGTTTTGACGCCGTAGGATCTCCGATTCACTACACTCAAACCTTGCTATATATACCCTTGGTATACCGGACTGCTCAAGCCAAAATTTGCCAGTTCTAGCAATTTAGGTGAGGCATCTACTTGCTATACCGGATACCGTACCGTATGGGGCTGGCAAGGGGTTACGGGGATTATCACAGGGATTATCACAGGTAAATGTAATTGCTATAACGAAATCAGCAGTACTTATAGTACTCATCAAGCTTTTAAATTCAAATATCCTTCTAGACTACTCATGATCTCCCCATTTCTATAAATTCAAATATTCTTCTAGACTACTCACAATCTCGCTACTCACAATCTCGCTACTCACAATCTCGCTACTCACAATCTCGCTACTCACAATCTCGCTACTCACAATCTCGCCCATTTCCATAGCCAGCTACAATAACCCGCTGACCCCAACTACTTTTTCTCCAATTTCTCAATTAACCCTTCAACATACCTCATGGACGAACGCGTTTGTCCAACAATATCCTCCAAAGCCTCAAGAAAAAAAGCATCTTCTTCATGTTTTGGAAGATCTTTGATCTCTCTCAGCTCCCGCTCTATCGCTAGCAGGATATTAGGTAGTTTTTCCATTAGTGTGATAGCCTCATCTTTGTGCATGACGAGTTCTATTTCAGCTTCTCTGAGAATGGATTCTGCGCCCCGTAGCTCGATTGCCACTGCAGCTAAACGGGGTGTAATGTTCTGATTATCGGACGACATAGTTTGTGCTTTCGGTGGATATAGGTTAAATATATGTAGTGTTTAGGAGTGCTGGTAGCAGGATGAGGACATAACTAGAAGGGTGATGCTTCAGGCAACTTATATAGTTTCAGATGTTGAGGGTCATACAACCTACACGGGTCAAGACCTCATGACCACATACGCTGGACAAAATACTCTCAAGAAATAATACTAAAAAGTAAGATTCAGGGTCACGTCGTGTCGATGGGTCATCTACCCTCGCGGGAACGTACTTTCTTCAGGATAATGTCCTAGGTTTGGGAAGCCTTGTAGGTGCTCTGTCCTGCCCAGGAATGGGTATGCTGTCCTCTCGAGGAATTGGCCCAATACATTTATTTATTTAAAAAAAAAAACCCTCATTACTCCTATTCGATCCCAATCAGGGGACCATGAGGAGACACCCGGAAACCTAGTTGGCCCAATAAAAGTATGGCGGTCAGTTAAGGTAGACTCACCTGTGAAAAAAATGAAGAGTCTGATGGAGAAGCTTCACAACCTCCGCCGGACTGTGTTGATCTGAATCCATCCGGGTTTCCGGGTGGCTCCTCGAATAGGGGTATATAATTAGTATTCCATGTGAAGACCTGGAGTCCGATAGAGAAGCTCCACAACCTCTACAATACTGTTAAGACCTACTCCGACGTGTTCAACAAAAAAATATACTATTAAAACTTGCCAAAATATGTTGAAGCGGTATGAACAACAATACTTTTGCTATCGGTTTTTTTTTTTTTTTTTTTTTTTCAAAATTAAAGTACTCCTTACTCTTATTCGGTCCCAGTAAGGGGACCATGAGGAGAATCGGAGATACTGTTACCCTCGACAAGATAGACATGGTACAAAATGACTTTGCGAATGGGCCAGTTCCCGGGCAGGCCAGAACATGAAAGAGGAGACTGAGTTTGAGATTCAGTGGAAGAGCTGTGGAGATGCATCAGAAGAATCATGATTACTATAGAGATTGATAAACTAGATAAGGGGCTGGCAAATATGGGCGCTTCACTCACTGTGAGAAGAATGAGCACTCGCAGATATTTGCAGGAAGATGAACATGAGTAGCATTTCGGTATCATTCTCCTACTATGCAGTTGGTGTGTTATGAAATACCAACTAAGTAGGTTTTTATGCCCTAATTCGAAGTGCCGAATTTGTTCTTAGGCCCTTACAGATTGGCTGGCTCGCCACGTCTAGTTCTGTCAATTGTCAAAGGCAAGGATCGGGCGTGGGGCGGTTTTGTCTAAGAGTGGTGCTCTTGCTACATCCCATTACCGTAACGAGATGTAAGCTATGCCACCAAGGACCGTTCTAGTAGTATTCTTACCACGCTGGTAATGAATGTAAATTTTGGTGCCAACCAGACTATAAATTTTGCTGGGGTTGCTAGTACTTTTGCTGGTGGTGTGTGATAAAGTACACGCTAAAAATGTTGGGCACCTTTCATATAAGTACTGACAATACAAGATAGTACTGTACTCTGTCTGGTAAACTACCCAAGCGCACGCTTCCAGTTGGAGATGGAGAGAAGTAGGTTACCAGAATAGAACTACTTATCTAAAGTCGTTTTGTCTAGCTAGAGTCTGGATTATCAGTTACTGTAAATTTGATTCTTGCGACTATTAAGTAAGGTACATGCTCTTCTTCCTTTACCTTATTGCAACGCTTTATAATCCCTAATTACCTCGTCTATTTCCATCAAAATATCCCCTACCGTTTCAAGGACCCTTTTCAATGCCAACGCTTCAAAACCCCTAATTACCATATCTAGTTTCATCAAAATAGCCTCTGCGGATGCAATCAAATGAGGCCCCTCACCATTGTTCTGTTCTGACAGAAACTTAAGCTCTTCCAGCCCTTCATGTCCTTCGTGAAAGCTAGTCCTTACGTCCTGAAGAAGCCCAGGAACAACCGCATACCCTCTGGAGACTCGATACTGAAGTTCTTGGATGATATAATTTGAGACTCTGAGCTTCATGACGATGATCTTGTAGCAAATTTCAACGGCAGATGACATTTTTGGTTGTGGATTTGTTGTTCTGGATTCGTGGTTGTGGTTGTAGTTGTGGTTGTGGAATGAATTTAGTTTTATTTTTCTTTTATTAGCTATAATCTGGGGTTAAAGTTCCTTGGGGGTTGGCCAAGTGTGCTAGATTAGGCCAAGTGATTGATAGTATAGCACAGCTTACAACGAAGAGAAGTGGTCAAGCACGATGCTACCGATATACATGGCATGAGACTACCGATAAGGTAGTCTGGTTGGCACCGATATAGGAACACCTTTATTGAGATTTTAGGGCGAGACACAGCTCGTAGCCATAATTCACTTACCCGTTCTCCCTCTGTGCATGTGCGCGTCGCCGATCTTGCCCCGCTGGGGTTCCTCTGTGTCCTCTTGGTAGCACGAGTTTGGTGTGTGCCAACCAGACTACTTTTGGTGTCTGAGTTCTCAAGTGCATTCTAGACCTAGGAGATGTAAATACTGTAATGAGCACCATCACCCGTAAAATGTCTGGTGGGGGGAAACAGGTTGTGAGCTCCGCCCGCAACGTCAAATCATCTAATGCATCAATCCCTGTTTCATTGTCTGTCTTTAAATATTACAGTCCAAGTGTTGCCTCTGAGGACACCATTTTCCTTCCGAGTTCATCACAAGACATCGGATTTGATCTATCTTTTTAACTTCTGTTAACTATCATTTCCACGTTTACTCCGGGAAATTTGTTTGAGAGAGATGTTAGCAAAGCCAGCGAGAGCCATTAAGTATTCTTGCCGTTGCCTGTTAAAACGCTACCCATCTACTAAGCCTTAGCAGAGAAGGAGCGGGCCCTGAAACACAGCTATTTTTTTTTTTTTTTTAAATACTTGTTACTCTTATTCGGTCCTAGTAAGGGGACCATGAAGAGCCACCCGGAATTCAGGACAAGGCAAGTTAGTCTGCCAAGTCCGGCGCGCAGAAAGCAATGAGGATAGATACATGTGTGAAGGGAAAAAATAGAGAACGGGCCCGAGAGATGGTGGTGTCATAATACTTCTCTTCCCTCTCCTTAAGAAGCTCTGCTAGCTTGATCTCGATAGAGCTCCTGGGGGGCTGGAGACCTTGTGAGATATTGATAGCCGTGATGATAGCAGAGCTGGAGTCTGAGAGGAGAGCTACAGTACCATTGGGGACTCTGGGGAGTCCTTGTTAGCTATAAGAGCCAGGACCAGAGCCTGTCGTTCCGCGTCTGCAACTGTAGATTCCGTGCCGAGGTAAGAATAGCCTGAGCTTGGGGGATTGCCCCGACTATCCTCAGAGTAGAACACCGCTGCCTGATGTCCTCCTCTTCCTGTACCCTTGCAAGCCTACTAGTGAGCAGCCACCGTCTAGTGCACACCCCTGCAAAACCCCCCTGCAACAGCGTCTCCAGCCACAACTTGTGAGATATCATGAGCATAGTGATTCTGACTAAATATACATATCTATGAAAATGAGTATGCTCTACAACATAGTTATGCTCACATCCCACCAAGATTAACTAAAGACCCAATATTCCCCTTTGCAACATACCATCCATCTTCAGGATGCCGATCACCACCGGGATGCAGATCACCCGACTATTTATGCATTTTCAACAATTTTGAGCTCTATACATAATAAAATAAGCCCAGATTCTGGGATTGTATTTGAGATATATAGTACTTTGCAAAATAAAGTATCGCAGGCCCAAGGTATACTACACCTTAAATGATGCTGAGAGAAATACCAGGGATTACCGGGTAGGTTTAGCTATAAGATATATGAATAGATGATGGCGGAGAAAGTTTCAATGATCAGAAATTACTGTTTCCACTTGGTACTTGTGGTTTGCGCTCACTATATATGCAATTTCATATAATATGCCCATACAGAAGGATTGGTCCGAAATGGTAGCTTAGCCGGGAATGCAAATAAAGCTACTTTTTGTAATAGCTCAACCAAACCAGGCCTAATTCGAAAACCAGATAGGTCAAAAGCAAGCACATGGGTAGAAAAATACTCTCAGGTAGCTTATATAGAATATCTGAGCAGAACTGGGCAACGTCATACCCCCAAACGAAGGCCTAGGGAAGGTGCATAGAATATATTCACTATTATAATTCAATTAAACTAGGTCCAAACCAAATACCTAATGGCATGAAAGTATGCCAATAGGCAGGCCTGTCAATTAGTACTCTACACATGATATCTGCTAAAAATTGAGTGAGGACATATCACTAATGAGAGGTTCAGTGAGAGGGCACATAAAATATATCTATGTTATAAGTTAATGAAACCAAGCCTGTAACGTGGGCTCTGGGAACAAGGCGACCAAGGGGTACGCCGGGGAGAAGGCAGAGGCTAGGGTAAGACACACGTAGGAACGCTACGTGTGTGACTAGGGGAAGGCTGGGGCGGGGGGCAAGGGCAAGAGGCAAGAGGGGCAGAGGGCAAGGGACACGAGACACGCGGAAGCAGTTGCCGCGTGTGTCAAGGGAGGCAGCTGGGCTGCAAACACAAGGCGAGGCAAGGCAAGGACAGGACAGGAGGTTCGCGGGGTGGGCAGCAGGGCTGCAGAGTCGAGGCGAGACAAGGAGGTGCACAAGGGAGATGCACCAGCGTGGAGAGAAGCAAGGCCCTGTATTGGATATACAAGACGTTGGATGGGGATCCAACGAGAGGGCGGAGAGAGCAAGCTATATATACAGGCTTCCTTCCTGGCCAAGGCCACCGGAAGGAATAAGGTTCCCGAGACCCTTATCTCGGGAGCCTAGATAACAACGCTATCACCTGAGTTCGCAGGTGATGCCAGAAGGAACAATGAATAACAACAACGAGGTCAGACTAGGCTGGGAAGGGACGGTTGTGACACTATCCCCCCTTTAGGCTCGGAGCCCCCAGCGACGAAAGGCAAGGCGAAAGGCAAGGCGAAAACAACAGGCGAGTGAAACCAATAACCACTAACCCAACCCTAACGCCGGAAGTAGGTAAAACAACAACAACAACCAAGCCATAACTCCGAATATCAAAAAACACACAAAGGGCACAATCCACGACTCTGGGCGAGTAAGGACAAGGTAGGGCATCATTCAGTGGGCCGAGGCTTCCGTGGATAATGTTGGTGGAACAGGGCGAGCAAGTCCGGGGCATTCTCCAGATCTTCAGCGGGCTGCCAGGTCGTTTCCTCATCCCCTAGCCACTTGACCTTATAGTGCAGATGCCCATACCTTCTCCGTGAGTCTAGTACTTCCTCACCTCCCATTCCTCTTCACCTTCGACAACCACTGGAGGGGGTGGGGGGTGTTTCTGTCCGGGGAGAGGGTCATCCGCAGCGGGCTCGATCTCGGAGACATGGACAACCGGATGTCGCTTGATGTCCTTGGGGAACCTCAATCTATAGGCATGAGTCCCCACAGCTGCTAATACCTCGAAGGGGCCCAGGAACTTATGATCAAGCTTGCGGGAGGGCCGTTCTGTCCGGAAGTGTCTGCCAGAAAGCCATACCTTGTCTCCAGGCTGGTACCTTGGGGCTGGCAACCGTGATCCATTGGCATACTCCGCTTGCCTAGCTTGAGCATATACCAGTTCGGCTCTTAGGGTGGAGTGCAACTCAGCAATCTCCGTGGCGAACTCCTTAGCTGGGGTGTTCTCCCTGGCCTTGTGCAAAGGTGCTAGAGAGTCCACGAAACGAGGGTGCCAGCCGTAATTGGCCAGGAACGGGGAGGTTTTCAGAGACTCCGAGAAATGGTTGTTAGCGGCGAACTCACAGGTTGCCAGCAGCGAAACCCAGTTGTTTTGCTGGTAATTGACGTATGCTCTCAGGTACTGCTCCATGATTGCATTCATTCGCTCGGACTGACCATCTGTTTGGGGGTGATACGCCGTGGAGAGGTGTACGTTGATTCCCAGAAGCTCGCAGAATACCTTCCAGAAGTCCGAGACGAATTGGGGGCCGCGGTCCGAGACGACAGACTTGGGGAGACCATGGTAGCGGAATACGTGGTTGAGGTAGAGGCCGGCGAGGTCCCGGGCAGAACAGGTATCATGGCAAGGTATAACATGCCTCATTTTGGTCAATCGGTCTACTACCATAAGAATAGCGTTAAACCCCGAATCCTCCGGCAACCCAGTCACAAAGTCCATGGTTAGGTGTTGCCAAGGCTGGTCTGGGATCTCCAGGGGCTTCAGGGTCCCATAAGGAGCGTGGCGGACAGGCTTAGCATGCTTGCAAACGTGGCAGTTCCGTACGTACCGCTCCACGTCCTTCCGTTGGTCAATCCATGTGTATTCCCTGGCCAGAAGCTCTAACGTTTTGGCCACTCCAGGGTGACCTGCAACCAGGCTGTCATGGTGTTCCTTGATCAATCGAAGGCGCAGCTCTCCTTCCGGCACATACAGCCGTTCGAGGTGGTAGAGGAGGCCTTCCTGGATGGTACACTCGGCTAGGGAGATCTTGGGGTGGCGGCGCTGGCCGGAATTCACTGCGGCGATGATTTCTCTGACCAGGGGGTCTCCTTCGTAAGCCTGTCTCACCAGTTGTCGGAGGTCGGCTTCCCCGGCAGCCTCGGCCTCAGCTTCCGCATCAGCCTCAGCTAGAACGTTGGCTGCCAGATCAAGGTTTTCGGGCTTCAATACCACCTGATTTTGGTATTTTAGCCTTTCATCCCCCCTTTAGGGAGGTCACCTGATCTCCTAGTCAAGGCGTCCGGTTTCCCACCAGCCTTGCCTGGCCGGTATTTGATCTTGAAGTTGAACCGAGATAAGAACTCCGACCACCTGGCCTGCCGTCGTTAAGCAGTTTGGTGGTGGTGAAATACTCAAGGTTCTTATGATCGGACAACACCTCGATAATCCCCTTGGCTGATTCCAGGTGAGGCCTCCATTCCTCAAAAGCTCGGACAATGGCCATTAATTCCTTATCATAGATCTCGTAATTACACTCCGCCGGAGAGTGCTTTTTTGAGAAGTATGCCACTGGGTGGAGGATGCCGTTCACATACTGGGACAGGATTCCGGCGGACACATAGTCGGAGGCATCTGTTTCTACGATACACTCGCTGTCGGGGTCGAAGTGGGCCAGGATCGGGGCTGAGCAGAAGGCTTCCTTGAGTTTCTCGAAGGCAGATTGGGCTTCCAGACCCCACTGGAAGCGTAGGCCCTTTTCCACGCCCTTGGTCTTGGTTAATGCTGTCAGTGGTGCCACGATCTTCGAATATCCCAGAATGAACCGGCGATAGAAGTTAGCAAAACCCAGGAAGGCCTGTACATCCTTGAGGTTGGCTGGAGTTTCCCACTCCTGGATCGCAGCAACCTTCGCAGGGTCCATCTGGATGCCCTCCGTGGTGATAATTAGCCCCAGATACTTGACCTTCTGCACATGGAACTCGCATTTTTCCGGCTTCAGATATAACCCAGCTCCCTCCAGCTTCTCCAGCACTTGTCGGACGTGGATCTTGTGTTCTGCTAGGGTATCCGAGTAAATGAGGATATCGTCCAGGTAGGCGGTGCAGAATACGTCCAGAAAGTCCCGCAGAGTATCATTGATAAAGTGCTGAAAAGAGGCGGGGGCGTTGGTTAAGCCGAAAGGCATCACATTATACTCAAAATGGCCATATCGCGTCCGGAAGGCAGTTTTCCACTCCTCCCCCTCGGCGATCCGTACCAGGTTGTAAGCCCCTCTTAAATCCATTTGGTGAACCATTTGGCCTTGGAGAGCCTGGCTAATGTCTCCTGGATTAGGGGTAGGGGGTACCTGTTTTTGACCGTTATCTCGTTTAGGCCCCGGTAATCGACACACAACCGGAGAGAGCCGTCCGATTTCTTCACGAAAAGCACTGGGGCACCCGCTGGTGAAGAGCTATGGCGAATGAAGCTCTTGTTGAGGTTTTCCTCCAAGTATTTCTTCAAGGCCTCTAGCTCCACCCGGGACATTCCGTAGAGGGGCCCATAGGGGGGGTCTTACCCTCTATCAGCGGAATAGTATGGTCATATGGCCGGTGGGGTGCGAGCTTTTCTGCGGCCTTCTCCGAGAACAGGTCGATGAATTCGTGGTATTCGTCCGGTACCATAGACTTCCACTCCTCCTTCGACCGTGTCTTATTAATCTCCAGGTTCACCTCGTGTATGGACAGGGCATGAGCCTTAGCTTGTGCCTTCTAGTAAGGTAAGCGAAAGCCCCTGCCCCGATAAAGCTAACATTCAGAGGTTTTTGGGGGCCAGGGGGGACCGGGGGCACAGGGGGAACCGGGGGCACAGGAGGGGCAGGGGGCACGGGAGAATTAGCGGCATTGATGTGTACGGACTGGTGAGCCACCTGGGTCGGGTGGATTATCGGGGGTGGCAAGGCACACAGCCCAGTAACGGTGGCCTTCGGATTCCCGCAGTGTTTTTTGCAAAATGGCTGTTAAACTGCAGGGTATAAGAGCCGAAGCTGACCGATACATCGTGCATTCTAAGCCATGGGATTCCGAGGACAATTGGATACTTGAGCTTTGTAACGAACATAGGGAGGCTTTCGGAGTGGTCCCCAATCTGGGCAAGAGTACAGGCGAGGTCGGTAATGGCTCCAGAAGAGATAGGTCGGCCGTCAATGACATCAAGGAGGCGGGGGGTCTTGAGCTTAGAGGTGGGTATGGCATGCTTACTGACAAAGGTCTTGGTCGATGAAGGCAATTCCTGAGGCTCCACAGTCTACAAGGGCAGAAGTGACGAGTGTTTTACCATTGAAAGATATCGTGATAGGTACAACAAAATGCTCACCAAAAAGGCGAGCCTCGTCAACAGACATAGACAAAGAAGGAACAGAAAAAGCGGACAAGGACAGATGACCTGATGCAGGTCCCTTGCTAGTGTCAGTGACTAGGCAAGGGACAGGGCTTTTCCCGACTCATCCACCTCCACAATCCGGGCTGGGGTGTCTGAGATGGCGTGGACGGCTAGGGAGCGGTTTTTTCGAAGGGGACAGGCCGCAATGAAGTGGTCGGCCTTCCCACAGGCTATGCATAGCCCATTATTCCGGCGGCGTTCCCTCTCTTCTTGGGTCAGGTGAGGCCTGCCTGCTGATAGATCCATAGGGGTGGTGCCGCCCGCCACTAGAGATGGGTGGGCTGGCTTATTGGCTGTAGTTTGGGTCTGAGGGCTAGGGTTCTGGGGTCGAGTTTGTTGCTAGGGGTGCTGGGTTTTAACAGGAGGCCGATAGGTACTGGGGGCGCTGACCTGGACTCTCAACCTAGCCATCTTTTGCTCCATCTTGGATGCCTGATCAATGAATTCATCCAAGGTTTTAACATCTAGAGATTGGAGGAGGGCCTGTTTGAGCTCAATATTGAGGCCTTCCTCGAACTGTTCCAGCTTCACCCGATCGTTCCACTCCACCTCTGCTGCCAGCCTTGAGAATTCTGCCACGTATGTTGAGAGGTCATGGCCCTTCTGTTTTAGTGCTCGGAGAGCGCGAGTTGCCGTACCCATGGGGTCTGGGTCTCCGAAGGCACGGTCGAGGATTGTGAGCAGAGCAGCAACATCAGGGAGGTTGAAGCGGTCATCGAGCACATAGGGTTGGACCTGGTCCAAAGCTCTGCCCTCCAATAGGCCGTATACATAAGCTAATCGGTGTTGAACGGTAGGAAATTTTGCAGCATCCCCAGTTAGTTTGATTTTGATGGAATTTTTTCAGGCTTTCAGGCGAGTCCTGTCGCCATTGAACTTTGGCGGGGTAGGGAGATCTTGGGTTTTAGGTGTCTGGGATGCTTGGGGTGCTGGGGCTGTTTGGAATCCGATCGTGTCCAGGGCCCTATTCAGGGTCTGAATAGTTCTTCTTTCGTTGACTAAGTCGTTCTGGGCAGTCATGAGGTTGTTTTGGCAGGAGGCGAGGTCGGCCTGGCATGAGAGGAGGTCTTCGGTGAGTATTGTGACTTCGTCATTGGCCCTGGTCTGTTTTTGTTGTCCTTCATGTATGGCTAATTCCAGTCGTTGGCCTAAGGCATCCGCCGCCAGGTATATATCGATAATGGTCTGACGATAGCTGCCGAAATCGTCCTGGTTCATGGGAATGGGTAGAGCTTGCCAGGCTTGAAATCTGGCTGCGAGCGCGGGGGTGGTGTCTTGGGCAGCCATTGAGCGTACCGGTTGATCAGAGTGATCCAACGTAGTGTAACGTGGGCTCTGGGAACAAGGCGACCAAGGGGTACGCCGGGGAGAAGGCAGAGGCTAGGGTAAGACATACGTAGGAACGCTACGTGTGTGACTAGGGGAAGGCTGGGGCGGGGGGCAAGGGCAAGAGGCAAGAGGGGCAGAGGGCAAGGGATATGAGACACGCGGAAGCAGTTGCCGCGTATGTCAAGGGAGGCAGCTGGGCTGCAAACACAAGGCGAGGCAAGGCAAGGACAGGACAGGAGGTTCGCGGGGTGGGCAGCAGGGCTGCAGAGTTGAGGCGAGACAAGGAGGTGCACAAGGGAGATGCACCAGCGTGGAGAGAAGCAAGGCCCTGTATTGGATATACAAGACGTTGGATGGGGATCCAACGAGAGGGCGGAGAGAGCAAGCTATATATACAGGCTTCCTTCCTGGCCAAGGCCACCAGAAGGAATAAGGTTCCCGAGACCCCTTATCTCGGGAGCCGAGATAACAACGCTATCACCTGAGTTCGCAGGTGATGCCAGAAGGAACAATGAATAACAACAACGAGGTCAGACTAGGCTGGGAAGGGACGGTTGTGACAAAGCCCAAATCAAGCAAATACTGACTTATATGAATGCTTGTAGATACTAGACACTTGTATACATGCTATACAGTAGCTTTGACTTGACTAAAGTGAAGTCATCTTGTAAAGGCCCTTCTCGGAAATAGGCCAACAGGTGGTAGATTTTAGGATACCACTTTCAAGCAAGTACAGGATCAGGTATTTAATATCTTAAAAGCATTAATGTATGGAGGGCAATCTTTTGAACCTATTGCACATATGATTTAGCCTAAATTGATGTAGCTTAGTATCATAGCCTTTTTGGGAAGAAATATAAAGTCTTAGTATATGTTAATCTCTATCTACCTAAAATATATATTTAGTTACTAAGACAAGCTCATCTATTCTATTTAGCTATGTGTATTTGTTTGAACTATAGGGCGATTGATCTAGGTCTAGTTTGGTTGAGCTATGACAAGAAATACCTTCATTTGCATCTCCAGTGAAGCTACCATTACGGACCGACCCTTCTGCATAGGCATATTATATGAAATTGCATATATAGTGAGTATAAACTACAAGTACCAAGTGGGAACAGTAATTTTTGATCATCGAAACCTTCTCCACTATCATCTATTCATATATCTTATGGCTAAACCTACTCGGTAATCCCCGGTATTTCTCTCAGCATCATTTAAGCTGTAGTACACCTTGGACCTGCGATACTTTATTTTGCAAAGTACTATATATTTCAAATACGATCCCAGAATCTGGGTCTATTTTGTTATGTATAGAGCTCGAAATCGTCAAAAATGCATAAATAGCCAGGTGATCCATATCCCAGTAGTGATCGACATCCCGAGGATGGATGGTAATCTTCCTAAAGACCCACCCCTACCCTCTCAACTACTTGTATAGGCCAGGTATTTAGTAGGTGAGTCTATGATGACTAGAAGGCCATTTTCTAGTATCTATATTCATGTCATAACAGCCTTTAGAGCAGTAGCCACCAATATGACCAAAATTTATACAATCTACAACAGTACTCTAAAATAAACTATTTTTAGAATTAACTAACTTACTTTATATATACTAGTCTGAACTCTCTACCCACCCCTTCTGCAACCTACCCCTCTACAGGATTCTCAATCACTATGGAGAGGTCCCCAATTACTCTAAAAGCTCTAATAGCTCCTATACTACCTCTCTTTAAAAACTATCCTCCAAACAGCTACTCCCTCTACCTATACACTAAATATTGTACAAATAGGCCTATAACAATGAGGAGACCTATGCCTAGCATCTATACCTAGTATCTATGTACTAAAGGTGAAGCATGCAAAATGGTAACAATGGAAGGCCTCAATTCAGGGTACTAATCTCCTAAATAAGGAATTCCGAGAGCTATAAACTATATATACCTTATTTATACCCTCCTAGATTTAGTCTCATTTCTAGATCCACCTGATCCGAACTCTCCTCCAGAGCTTTAGCATCCTCATAGGGGTCTCTAATACTAGTAGCTCTAGAACTCCAATACCCCTCCCCTAATTTTGGGCTCTAATAGTTACTTTTATCACCTTTCTCGAGGTATTTTTGTAACCCATCCAAGTATTACCAATACTAATGTAGAATAGTTGGTAGAGTACTAAGTTAAATACCCAGTTGAGTGCTATATAGGTTGGCACTAGGCTAGACACTAGGTTGGATGCTAGATTTGGCACTGCCTATATAGTCTGGTTAGAATAAGGATACATTAGTGGATACTAGCTAGATAGTAGGTTAGGTACACTAGGCTAATATTAGACTAATGCTTAATTAATCAAACTATACTCACCTACTGGTGGGTACTTAGATATTAGGAAATATTGGTAATAAGAAACAAATAGTTGAAATAAGGGGGTTGCAACAACCTCAGAAACCCTTCAATTACAAGTGACCCATAAAAGCTAAAGAGGGGGTATTGCAGCTTTTAGAGCTATTGAAGGCCTCTCTGTTGTAATTGAGAATACTGTGGAGTGGTGGTTACAGAAGGGGTAAAGGTTAGGGTCCAGGATAGCATAGATAGAGTACATTTAGTAAATTCTTAAAATAGCTCATTTTAGGTTTTTTTTGATTGCATACCATTCTATTATATTCAAGGCTGCTGCCCTAGAAGCTATTTTAACATGAATATAGATATCAGAAAATGACCTTTTAGTTATCATTGGCTTATCTACTGGGTACCTGGCCTATACAGGTGGTTGAAGGGGTGGGGATAGGTCTTCCATCAGCAAAAATTTTCTTACCTTGCAACGCGCCCGCAAGCATTGCAACGTCAATTTGTCTTTTTGACGTTGTCTGCATTGCTAATGCTTAGCTGTGCAGATCCTTCTTATGTGCGTTACCAACTACATTGCGTGCACATTCTCATTTTTCTTTATAAGTTGGCTCAACGTCGTTCCTAACGCCACTCTTTCATGCAATTTGTTCCTAACGAGTTCTCTCTGCACATCATGTCTGTTGTCCACACTCTTAAGTATTCCTGACCCTTTAGCTATGTACTACTAATACCTCATCTACTAGAACTACTACAATTCTATCGGACCACTACAATCCTATCGGAGCACTACAATCTAGTCATTACCGACCGAATCCAGTCTATTACCGACCGAATCCAGTCTATCACCGACTGAATCCAGTCTATTACTGACCGAATCCAGTCTATTACTGACCGAATCCAGTCTATGTTCATGTTTACCACATACAGCTATTTCCTCCACCGTACTAGGTGGTGCCCATGCCTGGAGGAGCTCAAACCCGACACCACAGGGATTATTCCAACACCAGCTATGAGCTGATTGTTAGACAGCGGGGGCTGGTCCTCAGACAGCGGGAACTGGTTCTGAGACAGCAGGAACTGGTTCTGAGACCGCAGGAACTGGTTCTGAGACCGCAGGAACTGGATTGGACATTAGGGGGCTCGCGAGAATAGGGGGCGCGCGGGTACCCTACTTCAAGAGTGTGGCCGCCTGGGACTTAGAGTTTTTTTCCTGTCATTGCTTCAGAATACTGGTATACACTGATTTCTCTGCTTATTTGCACCACTGTACGGAGGTTGTGTGCTCGCTCATTTTCTCGCTCATTTTCTTGCTCATTTTGTCGCTCATTTTCTTGCTCATTTGCGCGCTGAATTCTAGGCTGATTTGCTCGCTCGATTCCAGGCTGATTTGCTTGCTCGATTGCCGGCTGATTTGCTCGCTCGATTCCAAGCTGATTTGCTCGCTCAATTCTAGGCTGATTTGCTCGCTCAATTCTAGGCTGATTTGCTCGCTCGATTCCAGGCTGATTTGCTTGCTCGATTGCCGGCTGATTTGCTCGCTCGATTCCAAGCTGATTTGCTCGCTCAATTCTAGGCTGATTTGCTCGCTCGATTCCCGGCTGATTTGCTCGCTCAATTCTAGGCTGATTTGCTCGCTCGATTCCAGGCTGATTTGCTTGCTCGATTGCCGGCTGATTTGCTCGCTCGATTCCAAGCTGATTTGCTCGCTCAATTCTAGGCTGATTTGCTCGCTCGATTCCCGGCTGATTTGCTCGCTCATTCTAGGCTGATTTGCTCGCTCAATTCTAGGCTGATTTGCTCGCTCGATTCCAGGCTGATTTGCTCGCTCGATTCCAGGCTGATTTGCTCGCTCGATTCCAGGCTGATTTGCTCGCTCGATTCCAGGCTGATTTGCTCGCTCGATTCTAGGCTGATTTGGCGGTGGATTCCAGGCTGATTTGGACGGTGGATTCCAGGCTGATTTGCACAGTCGGATAAATGGGCTATTTGCACTCTGATTTCTAGGGCTATTTGGACGCTGACTTCTAGGCTATTTGGACGCTGATTTCCAGGGCTATTTGCACGCAGATATATGAGCTATTTGCACGCAGATTTCTAGGGCTATTTGCACGCGGGTATATGGGCTATTTGCACGCTGATTTCTAGGGCTATTTGCACGGTCGGATATATGGGCTATTTGGATTTTAGGGGTGCGATCATAGTTGTTTATTTAGCTAGATTTAGATATTATCATGAGAATCAAGACATTTTTGGAAATGCATAAAATGCAGGTGCGAGAGTAAAAAAGTGCAGTGTCAATGACAACAGTTAGGAGGGGGTATTGTGCCTTCAGATGGTTACAGGTAATGAGCTTGCAATCACAACGTGAGGAGGGACTAGTCTGCCTTCTGAAGGTCACAAGTAATAGGCTCGTAATCATAATGTTGAGTTGGGTGAAAGAGTGTTGGAAGCGGATGTGTGAAGAGGAAGACGTTGGGAATGGGGCACACAACGTCCGATTGCATATTGTGAGAGTGCGAGACGAGATTGAATTGTAAGTATCAGCGTTGTAGGAAGTGCGTTATGTGAGAGAGATCTTGTTGTAACGCGGAGTTTTGCAAATTGGCGTTGTGTGCACGGCGTGCACACAACGCAAGCTAAAATCTTTCTGATGGGGTAGATGAGCTTAAATGGAAGACTGAGGATAAGAAGGATAAAAATAATACTTTGGCAGTAGAAGGGGCAATCAGATCATTAATGGCTAGAGAAGGGAGGCTGAATAAGAAGATATTAGTATGGAGTTTAGAGAAGTTGTTGGAAGCTAGTAAGGCAGACATGGTAGAAGATATGGATTAGTGAGGTTTTTTTTGTTATTATGCAAGTGCTGGATTGTTTTAGATATTTTATTTATTTGTTTTGTAGATGTATTTTTTGCTATAGGAAAAAAAGGGTGAAGAATTTGTTGTTTCGAAAGTTGGATAGATTTTTAGGTGGCAATAGAGCTGCCTAAGTTTTAAGAGAGGGGAGGAATATGGTGGCTAGAAAGTTATTTATAATGAGGGTAACAGTAAAAGTTATTTTTTTTTAGCTTAGTTTGTTAGCCTCAGTAGAAAGGGGGGAGTATATTATGTGGGGGAATTCTTATACTTCAATATACTCATTAAGACATATATATATTATTTTTATGTGCTCAAAGAAAGTGCTAAAATCTTTACTCTATTACCTTAAGACAATTGATAGCCAGCTTTGTATGCTGCTGTTAATTGTTTCTTACTCTTTTTTTTTTGAGGCTTTACTCTATCACTTATATGTGTCAAGATATGTAAGTCTTAAGAATCACTTATCTCTCATTAAGATTGATTCTTGCTTATAGGATTTTCATTTATTGTAAGAATACTCCATGATAATTCTGTGACATACTAGTAGATTCTACTAGCTCATTCGACTCTTCGGACATCTAAGACTGTAATAGTCACTCTGACTATTTGCGATCTTCTTTATAGTAGGAGCATTAGTTAACCTAAATAGTATTACTATATACTCGAGTAGTCCCTTTTTTGTCCTAAATGCTATCTTCTATTTATCTCCTTATATAATTTTGATAAGATTATACCTATTTTTGAAGTCCAATTATATGAACCATTTACCTCCATAAGTAACTCGGAGATAAAAGGGAGTGGGTATTTGTTTGGTACTGTAATATGGTTAAAGGCTCAGTAATTGATACATAGCTTTAAGGATCCATCTTTCTTTCAAACAAATGGGATAGAAGTACCAGTAGAAGAGCGTGAGTATCGGACTTTAGTTGTAGGAAGATTTTTATCAAGGTACTTCTAAAGAGCTTTGTCTTACTCTCATATAGTCTTGTAGATAGCTTTAAATGGTATCTTTATAGTTGGGTCTTAAAGAGGAATTTTGTGGTTCTATGACTTATATTCAAGAAGTCTAGCTACCTGTTCTGTAGTAAAGCAATATGTATAATAAGAGTATCATTTACTTGTATCAATAATAAGTACAATTTCACTATTTTCTAGTAGCTTTTCAACTTCAAGAACAGAAATAGTAGGAATCTATCTAACAGAACATAGAATAATCAAACCTATAGAGACCTATCTCAAGCACCTGTCTTAGTATTACTAAAAATCTATTTTCTTCTAACTAAGATAAACCTAAAATAATATTCTTCTTCCCAATTTCTAAAACTTCAGCATCATTTTGAACTTACTTAAAAAAGAGAAGAGGAATCTAATATATCAAATCTATTATTAACTACATATTTTACTTCAGAAATTCGAGATCTATCTCCCTGCTTAACTCTAACTTCCTAAGCTCTCTTTCAAATTCCTAACTTAACTACTATTTTTTCCTAATCATTAGAGCACTAGTTCTATAGTCTACTACTACTTCAACCTCTTCCCCAGTAATAAGAATCTGGACCATCAGGAGAAGAAAATGTCTAGGAGTACATCCGACAGTAGGTGATATACTCTTACTTTTTCCTAACTTTCTTCCTAGAACCAAGCTCTATAATCCAAGTTGTCCTTTATTTATTCAAGCTTTTTTGTTGGCTGGTACTAGTCCTAGCTTGTACTAGTAGTAGTTTTTGGCTTATAGAGGGTGGTTTAGTAGCAAATTTTCCACAAGTACATTCAGCTACTTGATGGCTAGTATTTCTATAGAATAAGTATCTTTCTTCTCATATTCTTGTGTTTCATATAACTTAAGGTATTTGTACCTCTCTTGTATTTACTCTGGAGGTAGAAGGTACTCTACTTTGAGGCTATATCTATTCCTCGAATGTATGCTTTCTTGATACTAGTTGAGTAGGAGGAAGATTATGGTTGTAGCTTTAGAATTTAATACTAATAAGAGTGGGTTGCTGTCAAACCTACTTATAGTAGGCTATTAATACTTAGAGATTATAAGGAAGGTTGGAGATAACTATATTGATTATCTATATATCGGAGATCTTAGTATAGGTATTAAGTTAGTCAATTTCTGTAAGATAATCGATAATAGATCTTGTTTTTTTTAGCTGTATTATCTCTTGATAGAATCAGTTTCCTTGATAATGGTCTTCATAGTATATCTTCATAGCCTTCTTTACCTTATTCTATATAGTGTAACTTATCCTATTAGCCTTCTACTAATCCAATGCTTTCTCTTCCAAATATAGACCAATATAAGTGAGCTTTTGATTTTGATTTTGAGTGAGGGTCATCAGCAATAAAAAAGTGGTATCAAGACGCCAGGTGGTATCTCTAGGAGACAGGGTTGTCTCTGGTGTCTTTTGTGTCTTTTATGTCTCCTAGGTGTCTCCTAAGTGTCTCCCAGTGTCTCCAGGAGACACTGAAAGACATTCTGCCAATCGTGGAGACACACCTTGTCTCCAGTAGCAATACTATCTCTAGAGACACTAAAGACAAACAATTTTCTTTGCTGATAGTGATAAGAAATAATTATCTATCTAAAGGATCTAACTGTCTAATTGTACCTGTTCACCTTTAAACTTTGTAGGAAAAGGTACCTTTCCCACAACTTATGCTAGTAGCATTAGTGGTACTGGTAGTACTAGTGGAGTAGGGTCTCGTAGTAGAGTAGCAGGTGGAACTATTGGTAGGGGTAGTAGTAGGTTCCCTGCTACTTGTTCTAATCATTGTGTAAGGCTATTATATAGTTGGATAGGTCATAGTACTAGTACTCATCCTTCTAGTTGAGTGAGTCAGTTCTCTATTCCATTGAACCAGTTTTCTATTGTTCCAAATCATTGGTTATAGTGGAGATAGTATTGTTCAGCTTGGTTTCTTAGCTATCTAATATTATAGTGATCAATATGAAATTTCATTGGCTTGAGTGCCTTATTATTTGAGGATTAAATTCTATATCTAAGTGCATCTAGTACTAGTATGATTGGATAACTTAGTCTATCCGATAGTAGTGACATTTCTAATATTCTAAACATCGGTGGCTATTTGCTAGATAAATACAGTATTTTGCTGTTGGGCAGCCTGAAACTTATAGACTTCCTGTGAAGCTGCTTCTTTTTCTTCCTTCAGCTGTTTGAGGAGCTTCATGGTTGTAGAGGAGTTTGGTGCTGTAACAACGGCTCTGGGGACAAGGCGACCAAGAGGTATGCCGGGGCAAGGGTAAAGCTAGAGTAACACACACATAGGAATGCTACGTATGTGACTAGGGGAAAAGGCTAGGACGGGGGCAAGGGCGAGGGCGAGAGAGGCAGAGGGCAAGGGATATGAGACACACGGAGGCAGTTGCCATGTGTGTCAAGGGAGGCAGCTATGCTGCAGAGTTGTTTGTATGAGACAAGAATGTGCACAAGGGAGGTGTACAAGCGCTGGGAGAAGCAAAGTCCTGTATTGGGTATACAAGACATTGGATGAGGATCCAACGATAGTACGAGGGATAGGCTCTATATATACATAACTCGGTCAGGGCAATGGGGGAAATAAGCTTCCCTATCTCCGAAGCCAAGCAAAGTAACGATAACAAAACCCATCACCTGAGTCGCAGGTGATGCCGAGGGAAACAATGATGATAAACCCAT
>WHUX01000160.1:0-125607 GCA_015179025.1 Terfezia claveryi | reverse complement strand
CTGGGGTGTTCTCCCTGGCCTTGTGCAAAGGTGCTAGAGAGTCCACGAAACAAAGGTGCCAGCCATAATTGGCCAGGAACGGGGAGGTTTTCAGAGACTCCGAGAAGTGGTTGTTAGCGGCAAACTCACAGGTTGCCAGCAGCGAAACCCAGTTGTTTTGCTGGTAATTGACGTATGCTCTCAGGTACTGCTCCATGATTGCATTCATTCGCTCGGACTGACCATCTGTTTGGGGGTGATACACCGTGGAGAGGTGTACGTTGATTCCTAGAAGCTCGCAGAATACCTTCCAGAAGTCCGAGACGAATTGGGGGCCGCGGTCCGAGACGACAGACTTGGGGAGACCATGGTAGCGGAATACGTGGTTGAGGTAGAGGCCGGCGAGGTCCCGGGCAGAACAGGTATCATGGCAAGGTATAACATGCCTCATTTTGGTCAATCGGTCTAATACCATAAAAATAGCGTTAAACCCCGAATCCTCCGGCAACCCAGTCACAAAGTCCATGGTTAGGTGTTGCCAAGGCTGGTCTGGGATCTCCAGGGGCTTCAGGGTCCCATAAGGAGCGTGGCGGACAGGCTTAGCACGCTTGCAAACGTGGCAGTTCCGTACGTACCACTCCACGTCCTTCCGTTGGTCAATCCATGTGTATTCCCTAGCCAGAAGCTCTAACGTTTTGGCCACTCCAGGGTGACCTGCAACCAGGCTGTCATGGTGTTCCTTGATCAATCGAAGGCGCAGCTCCCCTTCCGGCACATACAGCTGTTCGAGGTGGTAGAGGAGGCCTTCCTGGACGGTACACTCGGCTAGGGAGATCTTGGGGTGGCGGCGCTGGCCAGAATCCACTGCAGTGATAATTTCCTTGGCCAGGGGGTCGTCCTCATATGCCTGTCTCACTAGTTGTCGGAGGTCAGCCTCAGCTTCCGCATCAGCCTCAGCCTCAGCTTCCACATCAGCCTCAGCCTCAGCTTCAGCTTCCGCATCAGCCTCAGCCTCAGCTTCCGCAAGGGTATTGGCCGCCAGGTCGAGATTTTCAGGTTTCAGTACCACCTGATTCTGGTACTTCAGCCTTTCATCCCCCCCTTTAGGGAGATCTCCTGATCTCCTGGTCAGTGCATCCGGCTTACCCCCAGCCTTCCCCGGCCGATACCTTATCTTGAAGTTAAACCGAGAGAGGAATTCCGACCACCTAGCCTGTCGGCGATTTAGCAATTTGGTGGTTGTGAAGTACTCTAGGTTCTTATGGTCAGAGAGGACCTCGATAACCCCCTTTGCCGATTCCAGGTGTGGTCTCCATTCCTCGAATGCTCGCACAATGGCCATTAATTCCTTATCATAGATTTCGTAATTACACTCCGCCGGGGAGTGCTTTTTGGAGAAATAGGCCACTGGGTGAAGGACTCCATCGACATACTGAGACAATATCCCCGCGGAGACATAGTCGGAGGCATCAGTTTCCATGATACATTCGCTGTCTGGGTCGAAATGGGCCAGGATCGGTGCTGAGTAGAAGGCTTCCTTGAGGTTCTGGAAGGCAGATTGGGCTTCTGGATTCCAGTCGAAGTGCCGGTCTTTTTTGGTCAGGGCGGTGAGGGGGGCTACGATCTTCGAATATCCCAGGATAAAGCGCCGGTAAAAGTTGGTGAACCTCAGGAATGCCTGGACATCCTTGAGATTCGCTGGGATTTGCCATTCCTGGACAGCGGTAACCTTGGTAGGGTCCATCCTGATACCTTCGGTGGTGATGATTAACCCCAGATACTTGACCTCCTGCACATGAAACTCGCATTTCTCCGGTTTCAGGTATAATCCGGCCTTCTCCAGCTTCTCTAACACCTGCCTCACATGGATTTTGTATTCCACTAGGGAGTCCGAGTATATGAGGATATCGTCCAGGTAGGCTGTGCAGAACACATTGAGGAAGTCCCGCAAGGTGTCATTGATGAAGTGCTGGAAGGAGGCAGGGGCATTGGTTAGGCCAAAGGGCATCACATTATACTCAAAATGGCCATATCGTGTTCGGAAGGCAGTTTTCCACTCCTCCCCCTCGGTGATCCGTACCAGGTTGTAAGCCCCTCTTAAATCCAGTTTGGTGAACCATTTGGCCTTAGAGAGCCTGGCTAATGTCTCCTGGATTAGGGGTAGGGGGTACCTGTTTTTGACCGTTATCTCGTTTAGGCCCCGGTAATCGACACACAACCGGAGAGAGCCGTCCGATTTCTTCACGAAAAGCACTGGGGCACCCGCTGGTGAAGAGCTATGGCGAATGAAGCTCTTGTTGAGGTTTTCCTCCAAGTATTTCTTCAGGGCCTCCAGCTCCACCCGGAACATTCCGTAGAGGGGCCCATAGAGGGGGGTCTTACCCTCTACCAGCGGAATTGTGTAGTCATATGGTCGGTGGGGCGCCAGCTTCTCCGCGGCTTTTTCCGAGAACAGATCAATAAACTCGTGGTATTCCTCCAGGACCATGGCCTTCCACTCCTCCTTAGGTCGCATCTTGTTGATTTCCAGGTTCACCTCATGTATGGAAAGGGCATACGCCTTCAGCTTATGTCTCCTTGTGAGGTAAGCGAAAGCCCCTGCCCCAATAAAGCTAATATTCAGGGGCTTTGGGGGAGGTTGAATAGGGGGAGTAGGGGGAACGGGGGGAACGGGGGAGCAGGGCAGTGAGCAGCATTGATGTGCGCGAGCTGGTGTACCACCTGGGTTGGGTGGATTATCGGGGGTGGTAATGCACATAGCCCCGTAATGGTGATTTTTGGACCTCCACAGTTTGTTCTGCAATAATGGCTGTTGAATTGCAAGGTGTAAGAGCCAAGCTGACTGACACATCGTGCATTCTGAGCCAGGGGATCCTAAGGACAATTGGATATTTTAGTTTGGTCACGAACATTGGGAGGTCCTCCGAATGGTCTCCAATGGCACTGGGCAGACACGCGAGATGGGTAATAGCCCCAGAAGAGATAGGGCAGCCGTCAATGACATCAAGAAGGCGGGGGGTCTTTAGCTTGGAGGTTGGTATGGAGTTTTTACTGACGAAGGTCTGATCAATGAAGGCTATCCCCGAAGCACCACAATCTATGAGAGCTGATGTTACCACTGTTTTACTATTGAATTTAACAGTTATTGGTACTACAAAATGCTCGCCAAACAAGCGAGATTCATCAACAGACATAGATGCAGGCAAGGAAAACGCAGGCAAAGATAAATGACCCATGATAGGTCCCTTACTAGTGTCAGCAACTAGGCAAGGGACTCCGCTTTTCCCGACTCCTCTGGGGTCTCGGACACCACATGTATGGCCAGGGAGCGATTCTTGCAGAGGGGACATGCCGCGATAAAATGGTCCCCCTTTCCGCATGCAATGCACAAACCCTGAGTGCGGCGACGGTCCCTTTCCTCCTGGGTAAGACGAGGTCTACCTGCTGACAGGTCCATGGGGGCAGCCCCACCCGCTACCAGGGAGGGGTGTGCAGGCTTGTTGACTGGTGTGGGTTGTTGTTGTTGGGTGCGTGCTGTCAGAAATGGTGTACGGGGAGTCGAGGTCGGGAGTGTCTTTTGGGGGGCTCTGAGTGCCGCTATCTGCTGTTCCACCCAGCTAGCTTGTTCAATAAGTCCCTCCAGGGTCTTGGTCAGTTGGCAGTAAACCAGAGCCTTTTTCAGCTCGAAGGTAAGCCCGTCTTTGAACTGATCAAGCTTGGCTTCGTCATTCCAATTGAGCTCTGCTGCTAGCCTGGAGAACTCAGCGACATAGGCTGACAGTTCGTTGTGTTTTTGCTTGAGGTCTCGCAGGGCCCTACTGGCGGTTCCTTTAGGATCCGGGTCTCCGAAGGCTCGGTCCAGGATTGCCATTAGTGCTGGGATGTCTACCAGATCAATCCCCGTGGCCTTGACGAAGGGCTGTACCTGGTCCATGGCCTTACCCTCCAGTAGGCCATAGACATATGAGAGCTGGTGGTGGACGGTGGGGAACTTCGCCGAGTCCCCAGAGAGTTTTATCTGCACAGAGTTTTTCCATGCTCGTAGCCGGCCCCGGTCCCCATTAAACTTGGGCGGGGTGGGTAGGTCTTGTGTTTTCTAGTTTTTTGGACCATCGGTCAGGTCCAAAGCGCGAGTCAGTCTCCGGATGGTTATCCTGTCCTCTACTGCATCTTCTCGGAGGAGGGTTATTTCATCTTCAGCTTCTCGGATTCGCCTTTCGGCTTTCTGAAGGTCCGCTCCTTGTTGTTCGCCGATGGCATAAGTATCTGTGAATATCTCGATCACAGTTCGTCGGTATGCTGATAGTTCTATCGGGTCTGATGGGATCGGAGTCGCCCTCCAGGCTGCGAATCTATCGGTGGGTAGTGGAATGTTCGCGGACATCGTACCGGTTGGTCTGAAAGATCCAACATAGTGTAACGAGGGCTCTGGGGGACAAGGCGACCAAGGGGTACGCCGGGGAAGTGGCAAGGGGCAATCGCATACGTAGGAGCACTACGTGTGTGATCGGGGAAAGGCTAGGGTAAGACACACGTAGGAACGCTACGTGTGTGACCAGGGGAAGACTGAGACGGGGGCAAGGGCAAGAGGCAAGAGGCAAGGGGCAAGAGGCAAGAGGCAAGAGGCAAGAGACAAGAGACACGAGACACGCGGAGGCAGTTGCCGCGTGTGTCAAGGGAGGCAGCTGTACTGCAGAGTTGTTTGTTCGAGACAAGGATGTGCACAAGGGAGGTGCACAAGCGCTGGGGGAAGCAAGGTCCTGTATTGGGTATACAAGACGTTGGATGGGGATCCAACGAGAGGGCGGAGAGAGCAAGCTATATATACAGGCTTCCTTCCTGGCCAAGGCCACCGGAAGGAATAAGGTTCCCGAGACCCCTTATATCGGGAACAGAGATAACAACGATATCAACCAACAATAACGAGAGTCGGACGGAATCCCATCTGACTCTCAAACCTGGCTAGGAAAGGACGGTTGTGACATGATGAAGGTAATTCTTTTCTGGAGGAAATGGCTGCAGTGGAGGCAGCGAGATTTGAGCCTTGGGATTGTGACGCTTGGTTGTTTAGACCAATTATTCCTGGGACCTGGGGGGCCGGTTTTTCAATGGTGTACTGGATTTATAGGTACAGATGTAATGGCGGTTGCCAAGAGTGCAAGATGAGTTGTCGATCTTATTGGGAAAAGTGTTGTGAACGAGGGTGGGATTGTTTAATGTGGGATACCACTGCCCGTTAGAGCTCTGCTTAGCTTGCTTCTAAGTCTTTTGTTGATGTACTGCAGTTGAGAGTCTGATGTCTCGTTTGTTGGATTTTTTGTTGGCTAGCTAGTTGAATAACGATATCGATTTTATATATGCACTTGGGTGTCGAATTGTATACACTTGCGTGAGTGTAATAAAGGTATCTGAAGGTTGATCAGGCCTTGGATTTAAGAGTAAAGATTAGGCAAGTAAGTTAAAAAAAATGTAATGAATGGTACTAGACAGTATTCACTCGGTACCGTTTATACAATCTATATCCGTGGGCACGGACGTTTGTGTATTTCGGTTCTGCTGAGGTAAGACCTCAGAAGGGTAGGGAGATTACTATGTGGGACGTTCCCAGAGGGAACAGTAATTAACTGGTGTAATCTATCTTATATGATTTGTGCTATCTAAGCTATATGATCTTGATCTGATTGGAATATAGGCTTGCTTGCTCTGAAGGCTTGCTTGGTTGCTTCTTGTCTTTCTTCTTGTGGATTCCAGAGGGAATCCAGCGGCCTATTTATACTCCTCTGAGTTCTGATGACTAAGGAAATAAATACAATAAAGGGTGGCACACCAGAAGGTGGTGCGCTATACAAAAGGGGTCATGTGGCCATGGTAATAAGTCACACGCCTTAAACGATGGTCATGTGGCCATAGTAATGAGTCACACGCCTTAAACAGAGGTCACGCGGCCATAATGAGGGTGTCTTCATATGGCAAGTGCCATAGAACTTCCCATGGCAAATTCCGCGTGTTATGGACGCTTATAAAGCAATAGGAGGTGGTAGAAGGCTAGTCCTTCAACCGAGAGCTTAGTTACATAACATAGTAGTAATATAGGAAATACAAAAGTATATAATCAATTATATAAGCAATGAGATAACGTTCTCCATTACAACGGCTTCTATTAAGAGTCGAGTATCATCAGGATGATACTGTTGGGCATGTCCCATTGAGCGAGTATATTTCAAAATCTCCTCAATTGTTGGAAGATGTCTGTTCCAAAATTCTTCTGGTGCGAGAGGTAAAGCCATACTAAAATATATTTTGGTTCCTGCTCCACCTGGTTCTCCTATTTCTATATCGATGGGCAGATTTATTTCCCCTTCTGTGTTAGGAATTATAAATCTGGTCTTTCTGGGAGTTTCTTCTACTAATTTCTTAATATCTTCGGGTAACATAGTTAACCGTCTCGACCTCTTAGTCTTCTTACTAAGTTCAGATGCCATTATGTCTGATTTCGTCGTCTGTCCGCAACCAAATGCAGCTGGTTATGCTATACGATCGTCGAGTTACTTTTCTTCTTTGGCACCTTTCTGTGCTGATGGTGTGGTGGCTGATGATCCTTATGATCTCCATTCGACTAACGGTTCTGTTGGCTCGGTGGCTCACGAGGCTGGTGAGGCTGGATATCAGGATCCTGATGTTTCTTATGGTCCTGGTTTTTCTTCGTCTACTGGTCTAGAATCTAGTTCTAGTTCTTCCGGCAAGAGTGTCACTTTTTCAGATTGGTGTGTTGAGGTATACGTTGGGGGCGCAGAGGTACTAGTAGAGATGTCTGGGCCTAAGGAAGGTTCTGATGGAGGTAATTCTTTTCTGGAGGAAATGGCTGCAGTGGAGGCAGCGAGATTTGAGCCTTGGGATTGTGACACTTGGTTGTTTAGACCAATTATTCCTGGGACCTGGGGGCCGGTTTTTCAATGGTGTACTGGATTTACAGGTACAGATGTAATGGCGGTTGCTAGGAGTGCAAGATGAGTTGTCGATCTTATTGGGAAAAGTGTTGTGAACGAGGGTGGGATTGTTTAATGTGGGATACCACTGCCCGTTAGAGCTCTGCTTAGCTTGCTTCTAAGTCTTTTGTTGATGTACTGCAGTTGAGAGTCTGATGTCTCGTTTGTTGGATTTTGTTGGCTAGCTAGTTGAATAACAATATCGATTTTATATGTGCACTTAGGTGTCGAATTGTATACACTTGCGTGAGTGTAATAAAGGTATCCGAAGGTTGATCAGGCCTTGGATTTAAGAGTAAAGATTAGGTAAGTGAGTTAAAAAAAATGTAATGAATGGTACTAGACAGTATTCATTCGGTACCGTTTATACAATCTATATCTGTAGGCACGGACATTTGTGTATTTCGGTTCTGCTGAGGTAAGACCTCAGAAGGGTAGGGAGATTACTATGTGGGACGTTCCCGGAGGGAACAGTAATTAACTGGTGTAATCTATCTTATATGATTTGTGCTATCTAAGCTATATGATCTTGATCTGATCGGAATATAGGCTTGCTTGCTCTGAAGGCTTGCTTGGTTGCTTCTTATCTTTCTGTGGATTCCAGAAGGAATCCAGCGGCCTATTTATACTCCTCTGAGATCTGATGACTAAGGAATTAAATACAATAAAGGGTGGCACACCAGAAGGTGGTGCGCTATACAAAAGGGGTCATGTGGCCATGGTAATGAGTCACACGCCTTAAACGATGGTCATGTGGCCATAGTAGTGAGTCACACGCCTTAAACAGAGGTCACACGGCCATAATGAGGGTGTCTTCATATGACAAGTGCCATGGAACTTCCCATGGCAGATTCCGCGTGCTATGGACGCTTATAAAGCAATAGGAGGTGGTAGAAGGCTAGTCCTTCAACCAAGAGGCTTAGTTACATAACATAGTAGTAATATAGGAAATACAAAAGTATATAATCAATTATATAAGCAATGAAATAACGTTCTCCATTACACCACAATGGATTCGACTTTGAAGATATCCAATTCATCTTCGTCCATATCTTGTGGCTCGTCTCATTGTCTGAATGGCTTTAGGAGGGTAACATGGACAACATTATACCATCGTGTGCCTTATAGAACTTCGAGCTTGTATGCATGTGAACCAATAGCTTCAATGACCTTGTAGAGCCCTATCCACTTGCTGGTAAGAGAACGGTTGTTCCTAGCTCATATTTGTAGGTTCCGGCAATCAACCAATACCCAGTTGTCAATAGCAAACCTGCATGCCTTCTCGAGGTGTATAGCACTTCTTTTGTAGTTGATTTGCTAGAGAGTATCGTGAATTTAATTGTGCACAGTTGTCATTCGGTCTAGCCATTCTTCTGCAGCGGGAGAGGAAAATTCATAGTCATCTGAAATGTGAATAGTGTGAGGGTCAAAGCCATACAAACTTTGGTAAGGGGAGTACTTATGGGTAGAGTGGGCGGTAGTATTATAGGCAAACTCAGCTAAGGGTAGCCATCATTTCCAATGAGCTTGCCTTTCGTGACAATAGATATGGAGGTACTGCTTAAGTGTTTGGACTGCTCGTTCTGCAAGTCTATCGGTCTGAGTATGATAGGCAGTAGAGAGGCGGAGAGATATATTGAGCTTCTGGTTAAGCTCCTTGAGGAATCTAGAGGTGAATTGTGGACCATGGTCAGAGGTGATATGTCGGAGAAGGCTATAGACTCTCCATATCTTGTTAATATAGGTATCAGCAATATCGGATGCTGTCCATGTAGTCTTTGCCAGAATATAGTGTTGTACTTTCGTAAACCGGTCTGTAATAACGTGTATTGCATTGAAGCCTTCTGACTCTGATAGCTCACCAACAAAGTCCATAGCTATTTCCTCAAATGGTAGTTCTCCAGTTAGCATTGGTACCAACTTCATTTGCCTGCTATGCCTATCTGCCTTTGCTTTCTGACACTTAGTACATCCTACCACATAGTTCGCTATATCTTGCTGCCACTTATTCCATGTAAAGTTCCTTGACACTAGCTCTTAAGTACAATATCTTCCCCAATGTCCTGCCACTTGACTATCATAGTGCTGTCTTAGCACTTCCAACTTAAACTCGGAAGGTACCACCCATAGTCCATCCTTCTTTTGCAATCCAGCTATATCTATTCCTTCCACTTCAACATTTTCGGCTTTCTTTTCATCCTCTTCCCCAAATACCATTAGTTGTTCATCTTCGAAAAATCTAGCATCCATACTAGATTTCTCTTCCCCTGAACATCTAGATAGGCCATCAGGCTTACCTATCTTTGAACCGGGTTTGTAGTAAATATTGTAGATGAACTTGGACATGCAGAGGTACCAGGTAGATTGACGGGAGTTGAGCTTCTGTTTAGTGTTGAAATATTGTAACTCTTAGTAGTCTGTATAGATGTTCACTGGAATGCCAACCAACCAATCTTGCCATTTCCAGAAGCAATCTACGATTACAAACAACTCTTTATCATGGATAGGCCAGTTGCATTGAGCTGCGGAGAGGGTTTTGGCATGGTATTCAATAGGGTGAAGCTGCTTTCCTCCATTGACAATATAGTATTGAGAGAGATTACTAGCAATAGATTAGTTACTAGCATCAGTCTCTATGATTGTCTCGAGTTGTCTATCAAATTGTGTGAGGATGGGAGCAGTGAGGAATCATTCTCGGAGGTCATTAAAGGCTTGCTGTTGTTGGTGTCCCTAACTAAAAAGAACATCCTTTGTCAAGTCGATTAAGGGGCGTGCCTTTGCACTATAGTTGGCAATAAATTAACAGTAATAATTAGCGAAGCCTAAGAATGCTTGAACCTCTTTCTTCTTGGTAGGAATAGACCACTTGGATATGGTTTCAAGCTTGGAGGGATCTATTTGGACATGTTGACCATTGATAATATGACCGAGGAATAAGGTCTCCTGGACATGGAACTTAGACTTCATAAGATTAACAGCTAACCCATGTTGGATGCACTGCTGAAGAACTTTGTCAACTATTTGTTGATGTTCTTCCTCTATCTCATCTCCATAGATAAGTATGTCGTCCAAGTACTAGATACATTATTCTATATCCTTAAAGATCATATCCATCATCTCTTGAAATATAGCGGGGGCATTGGTCAACCTGAATGGTATCACGGTATATTCGAATAATCCCTTTTTTGTCCTGAATGCTGTCTTCCATTCATCTCCTGGTGCAATCTTGATGAGGTTATACCCATTTTTGAGGTCCAATGATATGAACCATTTACCTCCACGAGTTCTATCGAGCAACTCAAAGATAAGAGAGAGTGGGTATTTGTTTGGTACTATAAAATAGTTAAGGGCTTGGTAATCGACACACAGCCTTAAAAACCTGTCATTCTTTCGAACAAATAAGATAGTAGTACTGGCGGAGGAGCGTGAGTATCGAACTTTGGTAGTGGGAAGGTTCTCATCAAGGTACTTCTGAAGAGCTTTATCTTTCTCCTATATGGTCTTATAGATAGCTCCGAATGGTATCTTTGTAGTTGGGTCTTGGAGGAGGATTTCGTGGTCCCATGGCTTGTGTTCAGGGAGTCTAGCTGCCTGTTCTGCGGTAAAGCAATGTGCGTAACGAGAATATCGTTCCCTTGCATCAATAATAAGTACAATCTCGCCATCCTCTAGTAGCTCTTCAACTTCAAGAACAGAAACAGTAGGAATCCATCTAACAGAACACGGAATAATCAAACCTGTAGAAACCTGTCTCAGGCACCTGTCCAGAGTATCCACCGAAAATCTATTCTCCGTTAACCAAGATAACTACAAAATAACATCCTTCCTCCCAATATCCAAAACTTCAGCATCTATCTTGAACTTACCTAAGAAATGAGAAGAGGAATCCAACATATCAAACCTAGTATTAACTATATATTTTCCTCTAGAAATTCGAGATCCATCTCTCTGTCTAACCTTAACTTCCCTGGCTCTTTTCCAAATTCCCAACTTAATTGCCAATCTTTTCCCAACGACTAGAACACTAGCTCCACAGTCTACCATTGCTTCAATTTCTTCTCTAGCAATAAAAATTCGGACCATCAAAAGAGGAGAGTGTCTAGAAGTACGTCCAATGGTAGGTGATGTATTCCTTACTTGTTTCCCAACTGTTCTTCTTCTTCAGAACCCAGCTCTGTAATCCTTAATTGTCCCTTATCTGTTTGTACTTTCTTATTGGCGGGTACTAGTGCCTGACTAGTAGTACGAGTGGTAGAGGCATTAAATAGAGGTGGAGTTTTAGTAGTTCTTTGGCTTCAGTACTCGTAATATTTATGAGTGCTTCTTTCATAGTTAGTGCATCTCCCTTCTTTTTGTCATTTATTAAAAATGAAACTTAGAAGGCATTCTGTTCTTGATGAGCCAGTAGTAGTTGTAGTAGAGTTTCTTCCTGGAAACTGTACTCGATCATCAAATATTCGTTTCTTTGATGCTGGTTGAGATGGAGCAGTATGGTGGCTACGACTCTAGAACTCAGTATTGATGATATCCATTTCAATGAGTTTTTGTCTCTATTGGTGAGGAAAGGTGCGGAGGTTTTCGTAATGGGCTATTGATTTGCGCAGGTCATGGGGAAGGTTGGAGATAATAATATTAATGACTTGCATCTCAGATAATTTGGTATAATTGTTAAGCCTATCTACCTCCGTTAGGTAGTCTAAAACAGAACCAGTCTTTTTTACATTAGCAAGAAAAAAGTGGTGTCTGGACACACGGCCCAGCGTCCGGACACGAGAGGTCGGGCGAGTGCATCCTGTGCGTCCTGTGCGTCTGGACGCCTGGCTGCGTTGCAACACAATTAGGATGCCAGCAGCGCACCCGCTGCCTCGCGACACAATCCGGACGCCAGCAGCGCTCCCGCTACCTCGCAACACAATCCGGACGCCAGCAGCGTACCCGCTGCCTCACATGACAAACCTGACGCCATTTGTAATTTCAGTGCTGTCTAGCATAAATTACTTGCATGCAATTTAATGAGTGTACTGACTCTGTAACTTCCTAGATGATCATATGTATACATCCTCAAACCCTTGGACTGCGGAATACTCCATATATATTCTATTCAAATTCTTTTATTGATCTGCTAGCTATATGTTCATTTATTGTTCTGCTAGCTATATGTAATCTAGTAACTATCATGAATATCATTCCACGTATGTAGATCAATGTGGTTGTTAATAATATAAAGCTCCCTATCATGGATCGGGACTAGGTGAGCCATGCCCTCTATGTCCGCAATTCTTATCACATGATTCTTCGACGGCAATCCGATGTACACCATGCCCTATAAGCCATCGGGTGTCGATGATCCCACTATTGTCATTAGTGAAACATGAGCAAGGCGGTATGTATCTTTGGCTACCATGTCTCGCACTTTGAACAAAGCATTTAGTTTGGCAGGAACCCTGCCATCAAGTCCACCAGGGACCTTCTCCTGTGCTGACTTGCGACGTCGGATAAACACCCAGTCATGCCTTTCATCTTGGTTGCGGAATAACTTACCTCCGGTGCATCGTACATGGTGTAGCATGTGTCCATCACCATTGAATGTTGGAACCGCAACTTGGAGAGTATGAAATGCCTCCTACGGGGTGTCCTGTAGACGTGTGATGTCGGTTTCGGGGTTGGAGGACTGGGCGTAATGATTGTGTGCAAGATAGGTCATTGTTAGTGCTCTGACATCCTGTAGCTGGTAGAGTTTCTCCAATCTTTCCAGATTATATATATCTGTTGTAGTTATCGGTCCTTGCAATTTACGTCTGGTCAGCTCAGGAGCAGCATCACTAGAGAGATGTAAACCCTTGCGCGTCGGACGAATAATGCTCCTTATTTCGTCGGGCATGTGGGGAAGATCAGAGATCCATTGTTCAAGATTTCTATCCCGCATAGCGAAATGGTGTGCCCGCGTGTAAGACCTAAGGATTTGTGGCAATGCATTGATGTGGTTACTACGACGGTATGCATCTTTGAGAGGCTTATGTGAAGCCTCACAGATCTCTGTTGAATATTGCGGGAGAGATCCGTATTTGGCTATTTGTTCCACGAAATGCGATATTAAATTCATCTTTGGAAAGTTGTAGTATGCACTACTGGTAAGGGTCTCGTTCACCAATTTCTTAGTCTCTAGTTCCAACTTTTGTTGGACTTTGCATCTTTTAGAGGGTGTAGCGGGACGTAATTCATCCGACACCAGTAGTCGGTGATGTTCTGCGCAGAGGTCCTTCGATGCTCCCTTTGCTGCAGCCTTAGTAGACTTTGTTGCACGAAATCGGAGGAACACCTCTTTGTGCTTATGAAAGTCCTTGAGGTAATCCCTCATTGATTGGATTGTTCCCGGAGTATACACCTTGTATTGTGCAATGAGAATGAAGTCCGTTAAATACCGAATACAGAGTATTGCCTTGTGGCAAGATGCTCTATGTCGGGTTTCAATTGCAGGGACGTCTGATCTCCTAGTGAGTGCAGCTGTGAACACTGCCAGAAGTACCCGTAGTAGATTGCGCATTTCCTTACCCTGCCATTGGGTGACGGAACAGTACGCTTTGTTTGGCCTAGTAAACTCCGAGAAGGGTGGTAATCGAGACCATATGTGATCGAACACCGTAAGACATCCGACATGATCCAGGAATTCCTGGATCCACTTCATTAGGTGGGTAAGCATCTCCAGGAGAAGTGTGTGCAAGGTATCCCCGCGAAAAAGAGTATGAGGTTCAAGGTTGGAGAGATGCCAAAGGGCATTGTTGATTCTCTTAACACTGTCGGATTCAAGCACGTGCAGGTTGGATTTGTAGTATGCAGTGGCATACTGGGAGTGTTGCCGTGTATCGTATAGTGTGTCTGAAAGATCCCCAAATTCTTTGGGAGGGGCAATGCAGACTGGGCATCTGTTGGAAAGAATGCCATGGATCATGACATTCTCCATGTGGTCTGCCAATCAGGCAGATAGCCTAGGCATGCAGTTGCGTACCTTTTCATCACAACATACCATCTCAGTCCCTTGCTGAATTCTTGCGTCAGCCAGGGGACTGAGTATGGAACTCAGGATCCCATGCGAAACCTGGAGGGCGTCCAATTCCTGAGCCTCGACAGGGTGCCCGGGAATTCTATTAAGGCGTTTCAGGGGGATTGGAAGTAGGGCAATAGGAATCCACGTATTCATGGTCGGTTTATTGCGAATGGTGGATTTGATATACCCAATACTCATATATAGCAGCCATAACTTCTTGTCCCCAGAGAAGTTGGTGAAATGGGTTTGATCCGATGCCAAAAGGACCGGGACTACCGTATACCCAACGGGAACTTGCTTCTGGAAGACGTAAGCAAGCAGCCATAGTAGAGTAATTTAATTAGGGTGCATACCTGTTGATCCCACCACCATGATCCTGTATTCAGCTCGGAATATATTCTCTCATTATCTGAGTTGAACAACTTTACCGGTTCCCAGAGCATATATTTCAAAAAGGCTCACTGCCGCAATAGATATTTGATACAATCTATTATGTTGCGATAGGAGAAATCGGCTTGGGATGCTCAGCATATTGAACCGATCCTGTTGCCTACCCAGGATCGGTAACCATTTTGTCGGTTTGTCTGGTAAATGTGTGCCCCGATTTAAAGGAGACACCAGACGTCGGGGGGTCGGCGGGTGACCCTGGCAAGATGTTCTCCCGAAAAAAATCATCAATCTTAGTTAGGGGCACCTTGCTGAAAGTAAAAAACCGGGCCAGCTTGAAATTATAGGCATTATAGAAAGGATGAAGATGATTGTATCCCGGTGATTGTTGCGCCGAGAATGGAAAATCTCGGAGTGGTTGGCCTGCTTGATATCCAGCTGGCAACTGCTGAATCTGGTCAGTTTTATATGCTTTGGCGTAGGGGGGGGAATTGGTGGATTCCTGAATTGGTTCTGCGTCCGAGTCATTTGCCGGATCATCAATATCGTCATGTTTTATGTGCTGGAGATCTCCGTAGAGTTGTTGTATTTGGCCAAGGTCATCCCCATCAATATCTTGACCAAAGTCATCCTCATCCTCATCATTATCTGAAATCCTTCCACCAGAACCTTCACCATCTAGCGTCAGCATGATCAATACCTGAAATGCCTCGAGGAGAAGCTTCACCTTCGTGGGTCAATACGGGGCCTGATTGTTCTATGTAGGCCTCTGCATGCTGCAGAACATCGTTTTGCCGACGCGCACGAGGGGTGAATGTTTCATGTTTGTCTGGATGTTTGTTCTCGATGTGATTAGCATATGCTCCCCAAGAAGCATACATACTATTGCACTAGGGACAATGGGTTTTGTTGCTGTTCATTTTGGAAGTTGGGTATCTGTATGGTAGTTTCGCAATTGGTGAGTGGGTAAAAAGCAAAGTTTGAAGTGATTTTGCGAAGTAATGTTGTTTAAGTGTTCTGCTAAGCTCGTCGGGGGTTTCCCTGGTGCAGTCAGATGACTGTCTAATTATGAGTTCCTTGGCGAACCAATAAAAATTAAAAAGTAAAAAACTGAAGAAGAATCGAACCCGTGTCTTGCTAGTCACCTAGATAAACTCAATGTCAACTCGATCCCTAACCACTACACCATAACTCATTATGCAAAATAAGTAACAATAAAGCTATATGTACAACATTAGTATAGTAATCTCGGAATTTATTAATATTCGAAGCAAACTTGAGGTTGTTCCCGTGTGCATATTACCGTATTGTACATACTACCCTAGTATGCTTGTAGACCAAGCTTGTCCTGGAGTGGGCTAGTGCCGTCAGGTTCAGACATGACCTAGCACATGCATTACTTACTATCTGTTTTGAAGTTTGACCTTAAATGGTCATGATTTCAAAGCTCAAACGAAGGCCTTTGCCCATGTAGTATATAAAAGACTCGATGTACCCCATCGAGTCATAGTGAATTATCATTCCTAATCTACGTACCATATCCACTTAAACAACAGCCACCTTTGCATTGAACGCAACACCAAGATCTTATTTAGGCACATTTCGTATAAGGTAATCCTCTATTTACCCAAACTCACACCCGACGCACGAGGAGGACAACCTGACTAACCAAACTAGACTAACATGACCCATATTCAACCCAAATGGTTACTCCGAAGGACCTAATTCAGAACTCGAAGACCGACTTGGGGTAGGACACTCGAGATGCCGACTACATATCATGGCGCAATGCTGTCAAGGACTATTGTGCCCAACATTCAATCTAAAGTTGGGCCTCAGCAAGCCAAAATGAGAAAGATGCTCTTATCATTGCTGCTCGCAGCCTAACTGGATTTAGGAGTTCCATGAGGAATGGACTGGCCGGTGGGTCCGAGTCCCACAAAAAGGCACTGGAGGCACTACTACAAGATTGCCTGAAGAAACATTCTGAGATATCAAAAAACCTGGCTATCAAATGTGCTCGAAAGAGGACACATGATCATGAGAACACCGACGAAGAAGATGACATCTCCGACGCCGACGAAGCTGTAGGGACAGCAGTAGCATTCTGGGTATGTGATCCTGAGATAGGAGGGCATAGGGATATCAACGGGTGGATCTGGGATGAACGGGATAGGAGGAGATTAGGGGTTATTCAGACAATGACTCTAGACGGGATTTGGGATATGGTCAAAGCTCATGTTCCTGCAGATCGAAAGGTTTGAGAAATATTGGGCGCACTCAGAGACCCGAACCCACCTAACCTCAGCTTTCCTGCCGACTATACCGGTCTCCGTTCTGACGCAGAGGTGAAGGCATTTTTCTGAATGTCTAAAAGTGACCCAGTACGCCTAATGGTATTACTCCATTCTGTACCCCAAGAGCCAATACCCCCCCCGAGCCGATCCTTACTTCAACCTTGAGAAGTTTATCTCCCGGAACGAATAGGAAGATTTTGCCAAAGATTCTGATGCGAATGTACGCAATGTCGCTGGGGTCCGTCGGCGTCGGATGCCTACAAAAGACCATGCTTTCGAACAACGCAAGTATGAACTCCGTGGAAGAGTGGCCCGCCAGCAGGAAACCCTGAACAATATTAAGAAGGAGCACAAGTGCCTCTTCCCAAATGCAGGCATCATCGATTCTGATGATGAGGGTTACTGCTACATTCGATGCCTCAAACGGCCAAAAATTACCTCTAGTCCTCAACTTGTCAAGGCACGTCAGGTGGTAGCCATAGGGCGTCGGGCTACTCGATTGAACCGACTCTTGGGCATTCGACGGATGGTGAGCTAAGTTCGCGGGTTGAACGCAGCCCAATACTATTGGGAACGATAAATGCCTAAGCTCCACCCCACCCGCACTCCCCAACCTCACCATCCCACCTCCCCAAACCCTCTGAACGCAAATCAGCCGCCTGCTGCAGGTGGTCAGTAGTAACTGAGGCAACAGAGGCAGTAGGGGGAAACGGAGGTAGTGAGGATCATTATATGACTTTGGATGTTGGGTATTATTCGGGTTGTATTTTAGGGGTTTTATTTCAGGGTTAGTTGTTTTGTTTTTAGTTGGTTTTTTTTATTGTTAGTCGAGTTCGTTTATGGTTAGTCGGGTTTTCTTGTGATTAGTCTCAGTGCTTTTAGGGTTAGTCGGTGTTAGTCTGGTTGAGTCGGGTGTTTGTTTATCTAGATAGTTTTTTTTAAAATACTGGTTATCTAGATAGGATTGGCATTAAAGGCAGATAGAAGACACTCGATGTAGCATATCACCCATTGATCTCTAGTGTGCTGGGTTAGCCCAAATTCCCAACTCCTCACGTCCACTCTTTATCACCTCTTGTGAACTTCCTCATCCCCCATGTCCACTCTTTATGGCCTCCTGTTAACATCCTCATCCCTTACATCCACAAATCCGAAGTGCAGCAGGTACTATTGAGCACGAAATTAAGGAAGTTAATCATCAATTATAGGCCTATCCCTGTTCCCCACATCTACCTTGCATAATGTCACGATGCCCAAGTTCTCAAGGGGTTAAAAGACGACAAACTGTTACTGAGGGGGACCAAGGGGAGGAAGTTAAGGAGACTGTACTGCAGCCTCCTCACATACAACTCTCCAAATGACATGCCATGTCGGATGCCGCACGCCCTACAAGAAAAGTGCACATTGACTATAGTGCTGCCCTCATACCGAGTTCCAGGGTGCGAGTGAGTACCACCCCACAACTAAATCAGAATCAGTCTGGCTGACCATGATGTACATAGTCCTCCCACCACCGCTCTCTACTGGCAGAGGGCGGCTGCATACTCACACCGCATCTAGTATGAGTAATGCGCCAAGTGATAGGTTCAGCTTGGACTCAGAAGACCATAATACACATTAGGAGGATGGGCCTGACCGTATGGCCAAGAAGCCGTCTCGCGTCGGGCCGAGATCACGCTCATTCTTCACTATACCAGAGCAATACAAGGAACTCACGACTCGAGCGGCCTCGCATGTGCATTGCTACACTTTGTTTGCAAATCTTATGCTGAATGCAGAGGAGATCCAGCAACTGTTGTCTGTAAGCTGGATTAAGGCGCAAGAGGACACTGGCCAAGAACTGGAACGTGTCAAAATCGCAAACATGCATGTATGTAATATTCCCTATCTGTGAGGTCGGATGTTAATCTAAACTCGTACAGCTCCGCAGCATACATTCACGAACTCGCTCTCATCTTGTTTACGAATGTAAACATAACATTATCGAGGTCTTTGGGTTGTCCAAGCTACCACAACATGAGATTGCTAAGCAAGTGAAATACCTGTTACTAAAGGATCGGTTGATTTGCCGAGCTGATGGCCGAGAGGTAAAGGTTCCTCACAGCGTCGGAAGTCTCACATGTCTAACTCATACAGACCCACCAAAGGCATTTCCGAGCAAGCGAAATAACGGACGTCATTTTCTGCAAGTATTTTGCCTCAGTCAAGATGCACAGGAATTTCGATGAAACCTTCTTTGATTCTATCAACGAAGTGTTCATTTGCCTTGTCACCTCTGCGATGCGTCCTTGCCTAAAGTCATGGACCACAGGGGTGTATGTGAAACCACCCATAACTGGGGATTTCAAATACGATACATCCATTTGTAAGTACTTCTAATCCAACGTAACAAGGTTACGTTTTGACGTGTATAGCAACATACAAATGCTTTCTAGCCACCTGGAATGCATACTCCAGGAAAGTACGTACGCTCCTCTTAGCTGCCATGAAGGCAGATATAGGTACACGATTGGCAGCTGCATAACTCAAGGGATGTCTGGAATCAGACCAACCCCTCAACATTGGTGATACCTCGGCCTTTAAAGCTGAGCTCACCTAAGAACTTCTCCAGGCCAACAAGCAACTCAGCTTGCACGGCAACGCATTCCCAACGGCATGTGGTGCCTGGCTCATGCTGAAGAGGATGAAGACCACTCCCTTGGTAAGTTTTACGTCTCTCTATACTCATTACCCATTCAAGGCTAACTCCATCTTTGATGTACAAGACGATGAATACTAAACCTCTGATGATGAGCAGACCGAGAATGATCTTGACATAGACGAATAAGCTTGGGGATCACATGGGGTGGATTTATTGGCATTTTGTTTTCTGACTTTGCATTAATTTTCTTTTTTTCCGGGTTTTTTTTTTGGGAGGGGTAGGGATTAGCTAGGTAGAAGTCAAATGTATATAATATCAAACTAGAACTAGGTACCATGCCTAATGCCCATCCTGAATTCACTCGCTTGATCCTAATGCATCCCCGACGAACAAGGTTGGGAACCCTGCATTGGCAACGTGAGCTTTGACCACCTCAGAGTTGAGGACGTGCAGGAATTTGCGTAAGTGTTAGGGAAAACTAAGCAATAAACCAATGGCATTGAGGAAGCAGGTTGTGCTTGCGGCAGCATCTGGAACGGTTCTTAATTCGGATTTATATCAGGGATGCAGGCACAACTTACAAAGACGTCAGGGACGTGGGTTCACCCACCAAATGCATCGTGATCAAGTTCGAATTAGCTTTGCGTCCCAGGAGCAGAAGCACATATGTCTTGCGTCCCAGGAGGGAGATCACCTGCCGCGCCCGTATGTTGCATCCCAGGAGCAGGAGCAGAGTGCGTTGCGTCCCAAGCGCACGTGCAAACTGCTAGTGCATCCTGACGCACGAGCACCGAGCTTTGGCGTCTTGATCTTGAGTTTTCGTCCTGTGCGTCCTGTGCGTCCTGTGCGTCCGGACGCACAGGACGCAAACACGATTTCTTGCTGATATAGTCCTGCTAAGTCATGGTATACTCGGTCTGCCTGGTAGTGATCCCCGTAATATAGTATTATGGCTTCCTTAACTTCCTTCCAAGTATGATACTTAACCCGGTTAGCCTTCCACCAATCTAATGCCTTTCCATTCATTGACAACCCAACATATGCCAGCTTCTGGTCTTCGTTTCGAGTAAGGGTAATAAGAAAATAATCATCCATTTAAAGGATCCAGCCTTCGAGATGCGTTCAGTCTCCCTTGAATTTATTCGGGGGTGGTGCTTTGCCTGCTATCTGCTTATCTTCAAAGATTCCAAGTCCTACTGGAGGTGGAAGTGGAGGAGTGGGATCTCTGGGTCATCTTTGTTCGACTGGTGGTGGAGGGGGTGGTGGTATACCTCCTGCTGCTTGCTCGAGTCTTTATGCTATCTTCATTGGAGGGTGTATAGGCTGATGAGCCTGTACCCCACGTTCTACCCTTTCAAGTCGGTCTTGAAAGTTAGTGAATTGTCCTTTCATACTACTGATTTGTCCTTCAATACTAGTAAACCATTGCTGGTATTGAACATTATAAAAGTCAGCTTGTCCCTTGAGATATCGAATGTTGTGGTGGATTGTCTAGAATTCTTTTGTCTGGTTTCTTTGTCTAGAAATAATAAGGTTCTGGATTTGTATGAGTGCACTTTGCATATCATTCGATAGTTGTGCATGTTTGTTGGTAGCAGTATTTGCTGTATTCTGGATATCTGCTGCACTTCGCTGAATGAACTCGGTATATGCTGTCTGTGTCTGTTGTAGCTGTTGTACCCATGCAAATGCAGCTTCCTTTTCTGCCTCTAAACACTGAACTTGTGCCTTCATAGTGGCGTATCCAGGATCAACGGGAGTCTGGTGGTGAGCTGCTGGTCGCTTGCCCTTAATGGAGGGTCCTAGATTATTAGATAGAGCTACTGATAGGGCAACTGATCACATAATAGGTTCAGGAGAGGAGGAAGATATTGATCCAAGTCCTATTTGTTGACGGAGGGTACTCCAGCATTCCTGAAATTGTAGAATCTGAGAAGAGGGAGCATAGAATTGCTTGATGAATTGTTCAGCTCATTGCTGTACCTGAACAACACTATCATTGTCAGTGTCAGCTATAAGCTTATCAGAGGCTTCACTAAGTAATCCTCTCAACATCGACATAGTTGTAGGGGATTGTAGGGTGTTAGTGTCTATAGAGGTGTATAGACAAGCAGTGTAATATTACAGGCGGGCTGTAACTACAAATATACAAGTCGGCGAAAGGGGTTATCAGTGATAAGTACAAGTATAAATGCAGTAACAACTCGGGTGTAGAGTAGACTCGATAAGAGTAAAGCTATATGAGACTTAGAATACCACATCAGCAAAAATAATATTTGCGTCCTGTGCGTCAGACGCATGTAACGTACGGGACGATAACTCAAAATCAGGACGTGAACGCTTGTTGCGCCAGCGTCCTGACGCACTAGGACGTTGCTCACACGCCTGGGACGCAACACCAATTCTTGGCGGTTGCACTCGCGTCTAGGATGCACTGTGACGTTGCTCACATGACTGGGACGCAACACCAATGCTGGGCAGTTGCTCTCGCATCTGGACGCACTGGAACGTTGCCCCCCGCCTGGGATGCAACACTAATGCTGGGCAGTTGATCTCGCATCTGGGACGCACTGGGATGTTGCCCCCGTGCCTGGGACGCAAGCATACATGCAACCTTTGTCCCGACGCACTTGGTGGGTAAACACAACCCGCTTACAGCTTGCATCTGCTATGTTCTTACACCAGCCAGCTATGTAGCCGGGTTTGCAACCTTTGAATATGCATGCAGCAGAAATATTCATTGTATTCGCCAATTATTATATACACAAAGAGGTATTTAGCAATAGATATGTACACGGAACATGTGTGCAGCAACACGCGCTCTAACCCTTGGCCTAAGCTTCGCTCTAACTCTCGTTGTATCCATCGCTCTAACTCTCACTCTACCAACCAGACTACTCTCGCTATAATGCTTGCTCTAATTCTCGCTCTAATTCTCGCTCTAATTCTCTCTCTAATACTCGCTGTAATATGCTGGGAATAATGAGCAAAGGGAAAAAGCGCGGGGAAAGGAAGTATATATACAGGAAAACCATAGTTGCCAAGGCCGACTGCTAAGGCCGACAATTTAGACTTTCCGAAGACAATGAGATAGGGGATAATAAGAGAAGTGGTACGACAGTGATCAACGGCGCTCAGCCCCCCTTTCGCAAGCGGGTGCCGTACTACTCAATGCCTGGCCTGGTAATAGTCATATTGGGAAATCGTAGTCGTGGTACTGCGAACGAGACAAGTACTGCGATATGTGCGGAGTTCACGCTTTGTGATATATCCTGTTGGAATTCATGCATGCGCGGGCTCATATAAGTATATATATGTGAGAAACCCATGTGCTCGCTGCTTGTATATATATATGCGAGAAATCCATGCATTCGCGGGCTTATATATATATATATATGCGAGAAATCTATGCATTCGCGGGCTGATATATATATATATGCGAGAAACTCGTGCTTTTGGAGACTTATATATATATGTGCGTGCTTTTGGAGACTTATATATATATGTGCGAGACACTCGTGCTTTTGGAGACTTATATATATATGTGCGAGAAACTCGTGCTTTTGGAGACATATATATATATATGCGAGAAATCCATGCATTCGCAGACTTATATATATATATGTGAGAAATCCATACATTCGCAGGCTTATATATATATATACGAGAAACTCGTGCTTTTTGAGACATATATATATATATGCGAGAAACTCGTGCTTTTGGAGACTTATATATATATGTGCGTGCTTTTGGAAACTTATATATATATGTGCGAGACACTCGTGCTTTTGGAGACTTATATATATATGTGCGAGAAACTCGTGCTTTTGGAGACATATATATATATATGCGAGAAATCCATGCATTCACAGACTTATATATATATATGTGAGAAATCCATACATTCGCAGGCTTATATATATATGCGAGAAACTCGTGCTTTTGGGACATATATATATATATATATGTGAGAAATCCATACATTCGCAGGCTTATATATATATATGCGAGAAACTCGTGCTTTTGGAGACTTATATATATATGCGAGAAACTCGTGCTTTCGGATACTTATATATATATGCCCGTGAATGCATGAATGCCTACGGGATATATCACAAAGCGTGAACTCCGCACATATCGCAGTACTTGTCTCGTTCGCAGTACCACGACTACGATTTCCCAATATGACTATTACCAGGCCAGGCATTGAGTAGTACGGCACCCGGGTGCGAAAGGGGGGCTGAGCGCCATTGATCACTGTCGTGCCACTTCTCTTATTATCCCCTATCTCATTGGCTTCGGAAAGTCTAAATTGTCGGCCTTAGCAGTCGGCCTTGGCAACTATGGTTTTCCTGTATATATACTTCCCTTCCCCGCGCTTTTTCCCTTTGCTCGTTATTCCCAGCATATTACAGCGAGTATTAGAGAGAGCTTAGAGCGAGAATTAGAGCGAGCATTAGAGCGAGAGTAGTCTGGTTGGTAGAGCGAGAGTAGTCTGGTTGGTAGAGCGAGAGTTAGAGCGATGGATACAACGAGAGTTAGAGCGAAGCTTAGGCCAAGGGTTAGAGCGAGTATTGCTGCACACATGTTCCGTGTACATATCTATTGCTAAATACCTCTTTGTGTATATAATAATTGGCGAATACAATGAATATTTCTGCTGCATGCATATTCAAAGGTTGCAAACCCGGCTACATAGCTGGCTGGTGTAAGAACGTAGCAGATGCAAGCTGTAAGCGGGTTGTGTTTACCCACCAAGTGCGTCGGGACAAAGGTTGCATGTATGCTTGCGTCCCAGGCACGGGGGCAACATCCCAGTGCGTCCCAGATGCGAGATCAACTGCCCAGCATTGGTGTTGCGTCCCAGGCGAGGGGGCAACGTTCCAGTGCGTCCAGATGCGAGAGCAACTGCCCAGCATTGGTGTTGCGTCACAGGCGAGGGGGCAACGTTCTAGTGCGTCCAGACGCACAGGACGTACAGGACGCAAACTCACATCCGGACGCTTGGTGGTACGTCCTGACGCACATTTTTTTTTGCTGATGCACTTGGGTCTTATTATATTAACTATATAAAAGCGGTGGGTTATATAGAAGCTTAGATCTAATAACGAGTAATCAGATCTGGATAATGCTTCCTATAACAGCTTAGTAGCATGGACATCAGGTTGTTACCAAAATAGGAAGATGCTTCCCAATTAGGAACATTGCAGTCTGACATACATTGATTAGGCAGCCCAAACTATAATGCTTTACAGTCAGGCTGACAAACAGGAAATAACTTGAATATATCCAATAATGATATATGAATGACATATAATAAAATATAATGGAAATGAGAAGAGAAATACATGTATGAGATCTAATGTCAGAGGCTACATACTTCAATATGCTAATCTCTTTATCCACACTACCCTATCTGCATGGTTAATCAGGCCATATTAGTTAGCATTGTAGCAGAGTATTAGTATTAGCCCTCAAAGAGGTAGGTCCCTTACCTGTACTAGTACCTTAACATACCTTTACTAGTTAAAATGTCTGATTTCTCAAGAAAAATCCCAACTTTAGATACTAAGCTATATTAATAACAAGTTTATTTATATCTAGTATACCTAGTATACTTAGTGCTTTATTATAGAACTAAGCCTTATAATATACTAGTATTCCAAGTTCCCTTTCTAGTATACCTTTAGTACTTCTAACTTCTTGAACTACTATATTACCTATATACTATTTTTACTATAGTATCTATGTATACTTCTTTTTCTATAACATCCTAGTATTATCTGCTTTATTAAGTTTCTAATCTAATATTATATATTCTTCATATTCTATATTAGCTTTACTTTTCTTCTACTCTTACTTCTATTTCTTAACTTTGTAAGCATATATTTATCCTTTATATTCTTCTGCATTCACCTAACTTATTTTCCTTTTTTTCTATTATTACTTATATATCATACTATCCTAACTTAATATGTATACAATTTACTTCTTAAAGTTATACCTTCTATCCTATATCTTCTTGACTTAAACTTCTTTCTATTATCTTTTTAATGTTTTCAATCTAATATATAATGTTTTTAAGTTTCTTTTCCTATAATTCTCCTTCTGAAGTTTTTAATATAATATATTATATTTCAAAGTTCCCCTTTCTAATAATTGCTCTTCTAATACTTCATTAAAAAAGAATAGAATATCTTTAGAGAAAGTCCAATAGCATCAGGACACCAACTTTAAGACTATTTCTTTTTGATATTATAATTTAATTTATTTTCATTCTAAATTAATTATTTATTCTCAGTACAAATATAAGGTTTTTTTTATTTAACTTCTATGTTTTATGACTAAAAAATATATTCCAAACCTTATAGCTATACCTACAAACTACTACCAAATAAAATCTAATATATTGTATTCTTTTCCCTTTTACCTAATTATATCTATATCCTAGCTATAAATTACTTAGTAATAAAAAGCACAGTGAGAGAAACATATAGAGAAAAATTTATGGAGTGAAATATAGAGAGAAACAAGTAAGTGATAAGAGAAAAAAAACTAATACTGACTAATAAGAAAAACAAAACCAATTACTATAGAGAAATAAAACAAACTGGGAACTAATTTAGGAAAACCCTTTCTTCCCCTACTATATTTATTTCTAGTCCCTATCTAATATCTTTAGTTACTCTATAACTACTTTATTGAAATTAATATCTAAATCTTTACTTCTACTGTCCAAATCTCTATTCTCTTCATCTATATTTCTACTCTTCTCTAGTTTATTATCTATAATTAGGTCTAATAACCCTACTACATTAGTAAGAAAAAAGTGGCGTCCGGACGCACCGCCCAGCGTCCGGACACGAGAGCTCACGCGTGTGCGTCCTGTGCGTCCTGTGCGTCTAAACGCTGGCTTTGTTGCAACACAATCAGGACGCCCGGCTGAGTTGCAACACAATCAGGACGCCCGGCTGAGTTGCAATACAATCTGGACGCCCGGCTGAGTTGCAATACAATCTGGACACTATTGGGGCAACCAAAGCCGTCCGGATGCTAGTTGGCATATTTTAATCTCTGGATATTAGAGTTCCTTCCCTTGGTGTCATCATATTGTTAACGATATAGTTATAATGCACCCGCTTGTATGTACGATGCTCTAATACCAGCCAGGTGCGTAGCCACTATTGTAGTGCATGCAGCGGAAATATCTATTGTATTCGCTAATAATTATATACACAGAAGTATTGAGTAATAGATATATATATTGAACATGCACTCGCTGCTTCAATCGCCTTAACACTCGCTCTAACACTCGCTCTAATACTCGCTCTAATACTCGCTCCAATACTTGCTCTAATACTTGCCCTAATACTCGCTCCAATACTTGCTCTCATACTCACTCTATTACTCACTCTAATGCTCGCCATAATGTGCTGGGATATAGAACGAAGGGAAAATACGCGGGGAAGGGAGGTATATATGCAGGAAAACCATAGTTGCCAAGGCCGACTGCTAAGGCCGACGACAATTTAGACTTTCCGAAGATAATGAGATAAGGATAACAAGAGAAGTGGCATGACAGTGACCAATGGCGCTCAGCCCCCTTTCGCCCGCGGGTGCCATACTATTCAATGCCTGGCCTGGTAATAGTCATATTGGGAAATCATAGTCATGGTATTGAGATATGTGCGGAATTCACGCTTTGTGATATGTTTCGTAGGAATTTATGCATTCGCGAGCATATATATATATATGTGCGACAAACTCGTGCTTTTAGAGACATATATATATATATACGAGAAATCCATGCATTCCTGAGCTTATATATATATGTGCGAGAAACTCGTGCTTTTGGAGATATATATATATGTTCTGGTCCGTTCCGGGATTCCAGGCCATACCGGTATGGACCGGGCCGTTCCAGGATTGCCCGGGCCATACCGGTATGGCCCCCCATACCGGTATGGACCGGGCCGTTGCGAGATTGCGAGATTACCCAGGCCGTTCCGGGATGGCATAAATATTCATATCTTCTTATATTTCCTTACGCACATCCAACTAATTTGGCCTAACCAACATAAATCATTTGATGCTATATTCCTAGATTCATGTCTACCTTAACCTCTACCCTCTACGCAGTCACTATCCCATTCCAAACTCCAATGCAAATGGTCTCCCAGCATATCTGCGCCCATGCTACCATGCTTGTTCTTGTAGTTCACTTGCATTATATGCATTTTGAAATAATCCATTTTATTCTCACGATTATCTAATAAGGCTATCTAACACGCTACACCCCAAAACCCCTATCTATACCAGCCTTCATATCCATGTCCCTAGAATCCTAGATTCACCACCCATATGAGCCTGCAATTCACTGTCCATATTAACCTAGATATCCGCTAGAATTGAGCAAGCAACTCAGCATAGAATTGAGCGAGGAAATCAGCCTAGAATTGAGCAAGGAAATCAGTAGAGAATTGAGCAAAGATATCACTGAATCGAGCGAGGAAATCAGCTTACAATCGAGCGAGCAAATCAGTATACAATCGAGCGAGCAAATCAGCCTAGAATCGAGCAAGCAAATCAGCGAAAAAATGAGCGAGCAAACTAGCGTAGAATTGAGCAAACAAATCAGCCTAGAATTGAGAAAGGAAATCAGCAGAGAATTAAGCAAGGAAATCACCACTAGCATAGAATCGAGCGAGGAAATCAGCCTAGAATCGAGCGAGTAAATCAGCATATAATCGAGTGAGCAAATCAGCATATAATCGAGCGAGCAAATCAGTATATAATTGAGCGAGGAAATCAGCCTAGAATCGAGCGAGCAAATCAGCATATAATCGAGCGAGCAAATCAGCATATAATCGAGCGAGCAAATCAGCATATAATCGAGCGAGCAAATCAGCTTAGAATCAAGGAAGCAAATCAGCATACAATCGAGCGAGCAAATCAGCCTAGAATCGAGTAGTAAGCAAATTAGCGAGAAAATGAGCGAGCAAATGAACGAGAAAATGAGCGAGCAAACTAGGTAGAATTGAGTGAGTAAAATTATTTGGAAGAAATGAACAGGAGAAAAGCTCTAAGTCCCAGCCGGGCACACCTTAGAAATAGGGACTTGCCATGTCTTGCTGCCAGCCATTGGATCGACTGGCGCTGTCTGAAAATTAGATTACATGTCTTACCTACAATCATCCTACCGCGTCAGTTGGGGCTCCTCCTGCAATTAGCAAAACCTAGCATAAAGGAGGAAATACCCATATATCGGAAACGAATAAGAAGACAAACATATAGAAATGATGGCTTTTTGGCCTCTATATATGTATGCAATTCATGCTTCTGCTAGCTCTAGATAATGGTGTTTTGCATGCTTCCGCTCGTAGTAAGAGTGTAATATTGTAAAGACCGGTAAGAGTGTAATTAAGCAAAGCAATGGTTAAAACACTTGTATTTGTTGCAAAGAAGTTATGGTATCGTGATCTTTAAAGGCTACTATTGCGCATGCTATAACCTCTTGTTCTTTAACCCAATATTTCTCTACACAATAACCTTCATTTCGAGTATACCTCTACTGAGTATTTTCTTTGATAGGTCACTTATGTTATTTCCGATGTTCTTTGGCCAAATGTTGCTACAAAATTACCTTCATATCGGATATGTCCCTATTTAGTACTTTTAATATCGCTGTGGCCACTGTGGTGTTATGGTAAATCCTTGTTGCTATCCGTGACATTAAACAATTTAATCCTGTAATGGCCTGGTCCGTTGCGATATCCAGTCTATACTGGTATGGCCCGGATCCCGGAATGGACCAGAACATATATATATATATATGCCCCCGAATGTATAAATTTCTACAAAATATATCACAAAGCATAAACTCTGTACATATCTCTATATAACGACTACAATTTCCTAATATGACTATTACAAGGTCAGGCATTGAATAGTATGGGACCTGCTGGTGAAAGGGGGCTGAGTATTATTGATCACTGTCCTGTCACTTCTCTTTTTATCCCTTATTTCATTGTCTTTGGAAAGTCTAAATTGTCAGCCTTACCAGTCGGCTTTGGCAACTATAGTCTTTTTGTATATATACCTCTCTTTCCCGCGCATCTTCCCTTCACTATATATCCCAGCATATTATAGCAAGCATTAGAGTTAGTATTGGAGTGTGTATTAGGGCAAGTATTAGAGCAAGTATTAGAGTGAGTATTGGAGCGAGCATTGGAGTGAGTATTAGAGCAAGTATTAGACCAAGTATTAGAGCATGTATTAGAGCGAGTATTGGAGCAAGTATTGGAGTGAGTGTTAGAGCGATTGCAGTAGCAATTGCATGCTCTATATATATATCTATTACTTCTATGTATACAATTATTAGCGAATACAATGGATATTTCTACTATGTACATATTCAATGGCTGCAATAGTGGCTACGTACCTGGCTGTCATACATGCAAGTGGTAAGCGGGTGTACATTATAGAAGAGAGCAATTGTGGGCTATCCATTAGTAATACCAGCAGTAGAACCTATAGCGTTGGGGATGAGCAGCCCATTCTATGTTGCATACAAAAGGAGGGAGCATCTGCAAAGTGCATGTGTTGCGTTCCAGGCACGCCGAGTGCGTCCGAACGCTCGTGCACCGAGCGTTTGGCATCTTGATCTTTAGTTTGTCTCCCCTACATTCGGTGCATCCCATGCGTCCGGACGCTCAGGATGCAAATAATATTTTTGATGATGCACTTTCAGAGGTATAGATAGTCTACTTACATAAGCCTCTTTGTGAGATACAATGGTTAAGGGATCTAGGTCAAGCTTAGATAAGTCCAAAACAGGTAAAATATACTTAGGAATATTTTAGAGAGTAACTAGAAATATTTTAAGGCAGCAGCTTAGGTCAGGGTCTACTAGGGCCAGATAAATTCTATATATTCTTACCTTCTCCTACTCAATTAAGTTCCTATCCTTTATTACTTACATCTCCCTAGCCTTTTATCATTCTATATTAAGTTACTTCCAATCTTTCATTACTATACTATAGAAAGTATACTAGCTAATTTGACTATCAGGCAAATAGGTGAAATTACAGGGTTAAGGTATGACTTTTATACTTTTTTACTTGCTCCATATAATAGGGGTATTCAAACCTGATTTTTTAATTCAAAGAAATCGGTCAGAATGTCGTTTATTTAAAACCCGTTCAGATCAGTTTGAACGGTCTGGGTACCTTAAAAAGTTAATGAGAATTTCTCGTTAAAGTCATTATAAATAGTGTTTAAATGACCGTTTAGGTGTGCTTTTAAACGATGCTCGTTATGACGCAAGTTGCCCCAAGTGACGCCAAGTAGGGGTGGGGTGGGTGATGCTCAGGTGATGTGACAATCATGTGTTGTCATGTGATTTTGAGTATGATATAATTCCGACAGAGTTGTTATAGCTTGTCATGGGCTATATCACGAAACTTTGTTATAGACTTTGTTACGGATTCTGTTACGGATTATCACCTGTGATCACAAACAATAGTTATTGTACTTTAGGAGTTAGACAAGGTTTAGTCCATATCTCAGATTGACAAGATATTGAGTATCACAAGCGTAATCTTCCTTATGTATGTGATGATGTCATGGAACGAACAGCTGTATATATATGAGGCCATAGTTGTATTCATTGTTCTTGCTCTTCACGCAACGTCTTGTATATTGAGTCTTTCATACAACTTGCCTTTTGTCCATAGCCTACGTCTATACTATTGTCTACCAAACCCACAACAATACATATTGTGACTTGAAACTATACTACACTAGTGTGGTTTAGTTTAGCCATTGCGTATGCTCCTTAGAGTCACATTTATAGCCAATTGTCTACGCCATAGCCTACGCCGTCACATAGCTAAGTCATTAATACAACAAAAATCTCAACAAGCAACAGCAACAAGCATGCCTTGCAAAAGCCAACGCAAGTTCCTAATAGAGTGGTTCCTGGAAGGTATTGAGAAAGACAAGTCCCACCTACAGGCAGAGTCCTTCTAGAGTTTTCTGCAATGGCATCGAAAGAGGGTAAGGTCACGAATTCGGGAGGTTATGGAAGCGGGGTCTGGAGATGCAGGGGAGGCAGAGGATTCAAGTGTCAGCCTTAGTCTCAGCATATCCTTATCTTCCAGTTCAGATTCTAGCCTCTTCAGCAGTGATCTTAAGTTGAATAGGGTAGATTGGGAGGCAAATATAAGGATTAAAATAGGAATTCTTCAGAAGATTTTGGCTAGAAGATATCTCTACCTCAGGGGTGGAGAGTATCGAGTACCTAAGTTACAAAACTTCCGAGAGGATATCATAGCTAGGCTTCCTATAAATAGATTTCAGTACTTCTCCCGGATGAACCCCGACTCTTTCATGCGGGTTTTAGCCAGAATAGAGAACTACAAAGTCTTTATCAATATGTCAAATTATCAGCAGATATCCCCGATGATCCAGTTGTTGATAGCCTTACGCAGATTAGGGAGCGATGGAGGGACTGCAGTTATGTCTGTATCACAGCTCTTTAGCAAAGCGGAAGGTACTGTGGTTCTATATACGAAAAGGGTTATGATAGCTCTGATCACATACTGAAATGAGGTTACAAAGTGTCATACACCTGAAGTGAGAAAGCAGATGAAGAAAAGGTTAAGAAATTTAGGATTTGAGCTATTTGAGGACTGTGTAGGCTTTCTAGATGGAACAACCTTCCCTTTTAAGTTCAAACCTTATCCAGATGATAGAGGGGTGCAGTTCTTCAACTATCGAAAGAAATACTATAGGTTACAGGCTACGATTATCTGTGATGATGTCGGACATATAGTCGTATTTTCGTCAGTATATCCTGCCTCAGTTCATGATGGGAGATGTTGGCATGCTACTCGTATATACTGATCCACAGGTAAGGTTGAGAGCTTTAGTGCCATACCATATAATGTTTGTATAGCTAACGTATGAACAGAAGAGTTTCTAGGGAGATGGGAGTTTCTGATGGCAGATTCTGCCTATCCCCTAACATATAACTACATGACTCCGTACAAGAGTCCTAAGGGTGGCAGGATTCCTAGAGAGTATTAAAGGTTCAACCGGAAGTTTAGCAGCCTCCTTTATCAAGATAGAGCATACTATAGGTCGCCTTAAGAACCGGTTCTCCTTTCTAAAGCATATACCAAATAAGGGCAATCTGAGCCAGAATCAGCTGAAAGAGATTTACAGATGGATCGCTACATCTGTGATACTCCACAACCTACTACAATTAGAAGATCCATGGCTCGATGACGATAACAATGACATAGTTGAACAAGAAAATGATGACGAAGGCTGAGAGGAAGTAGATAACCAAGACAATGATGAGCTGGATGCTAGAGACTGTGGGGTACTAAGGAGAGACTTGTTTCTTAAAGAATTTGTAGCACGTGAGGAGAAGCTATATGAGTGAGAGAAGATGTCTGGTATATAATTATGAGGTTCAAAGATTCTTGAATAAGAAAGATAAAAGAGAAAAAAGTAGTAAATAAACTCGCATAGGTTAGAGCTTATCCTCATATTCATCTAATTCTTCCTCATCTTCAGCTTCAGTTTCCGACTCTAGCTGAATTGGGTCATTGTTGTACTCCTCCTCCTCCTGTTGAATAGCATCTACCTTACCTTTGCTCACCATCATTGCCTTCGGAGTAATTTGTGCAGTAAGCTGGGTCCTCCTGGAAGTTCCGGAGATCCTCACCTCCCTATTGAGAACCCCTGTAAGAACCTCGGAAAGTGGTCCCTTTTGTGTTGGTACTAGTAGTGCTTTGAAGATATTTGCAGTAACTACTGCAGAAGCTGCCAATGCTCCTGGAAATAACTCCTCTATTAGCTTATTCATAGATGCTGCGACCTCATACTGCCTGATCAGAATTAAGCTACGCTTATTCTGCATCTTCTGTAGCTCTAACATGCGATCCTTATCCTTCTCCCGAGCCTGACTTATAAGTAGAGCAGGGTCAGTAAAGGCCTTGTACTTGAGCCGAGCCGCAGTATATTTCTCTCGCTGTCTTAGAGTATCTTGTTCCCAGATTGATATAAAGTCGGCCTTGTCCTTAGTTGTAGCCTTACCTTTCTTGGGAGGGGTAGGGTCATCAAATATGAGATCATCATCGATAACTAAGCGGGATCTCTTAGAGAAGGAGAGGATATCCAATCTGCCGCGATTAGAAGAGATTGCTGGAGTTATCAGAGAAGTATCAGGAAGGCTCTTGCTAGATTGCTTATTCTTGGGGGTCTTCCTCTAGGCCTCTTTCCAGAGCCGGGGGTAACTTGTGAGGTTGTTGGGTCACTGATGGAGAGACCTTCTTGGGACATCCCCATATTTGTAGAGCTTTTGGAGGAGAGCATGGTAGATGAAACCCTACTAGCTTTAGCCCCATGTATTCTTGCTTTAGGTGCCTTAGAAACTAAAGATGTCATAAAGTCATCCAACTCCGTAAGTTCCTCATCTATCTCCAAGGCTACTTTACTGTCCAATCCGAGCTCAGATGTATCCATAATCCTAATGCCCTTTTTACCAGCCCTATTCATCTCCAGAGATACAGTAGCCTCCTTAGTATTTCTGCTAAGCATAATAGTACCTCCTTTACCCTCATCGTCTTTTTCTTCTTCTTCGTTCCCTCCCCCATCTCGAATCCCTCCTTTATTAATTCCGACAGAAGTCTTTTGGCAATTCCCATGCAGGGCTCAGAGGACAGGATCTAGTATGTCAAACACCTTACACACCCTCCTTTGTTGTTCCTTAATGCTAACCGAGTATGTTTTCTACTAAATTTAGCTCTATACAGATACTACCCCCCCCCCCCCACCTCTGCCAGATGTATTTATACCCATTCTCCATTCTCCCGCTTCCTCCGCTCAATTTTCTCCCCAGCACCCATACTATTCTCTAAATCCTTTGCCTGTTTATACTGCGAGATAATGACATTGAGATGGTTCTTGGTGCGAGTTCCTTTCGTATCTAGCTCAATCCCCAAATCTTTTGCCTATTGCCGACAGAGCTGAGTTTTATTTGACTTCTCCCAGGCAGACCACCCCGACACCAAACACATAGCAAGCCTCTCATCCAGCCCCTTATCCCATTTGATTTGAGAGTTACCCTGACTTTGACTTTGGCTGCTCTGAGTTTGACTTTGGCTACTCTGGGTTTGGCTTTGGCTTTGGCTTTGGCTTTGTAGTTGAGACTCGAGAGCCTTCTGGCTAGCTTTTCTTACAGATCTCCCCATTCCTGTACCCTAACCTGCCCTTCAAATCAGCACAAACGCAATGCAGGAACCCGAAATTTATGGACATACTTTTATCACCCAATAGATCACACACACAGACAAGCAGAGAGGCGAAAATGCAGCTGGGGACCATACAGGGATGGGGGTGAAGGATGTAAAACGGAGGTGCATAAGCCGGTACCTAAAGCACAGGGTTCGAAGGTTTGCACATTTCTTAGGTGTAGGTGCAACTTTGCTTACCTCACATCAACCCACGTGCATGTCAGCTGACTGCCAAAATAATGCAAGGGAGCATTTAAAATTGCTGGAAAACGCCTGTTTAAACGACACTAAAACGCCCCAGTTTAAACGGTCGAAAATGGGGGTATTCAAACCTAAAATTATTCTGACTGATCAGAAAGTCGTTTAGGTTTTTGAATTAAAAAATCAAGTTTGAATACCTCTAATGTTGTATGCATGTTTCATATTATTTAAGTAAGTGGAATAGCCATATAGGCTTGTCCCACTTTGTATAGTTCTATTGAATAGCTAACAATAATCATTATTTTTTTGTTATCTTGAGTAGGTTATATTTAAAGTACATGAAAAACATATGTACTATAAGGTCATATAATTTGTTCTACTAGAAACTGATCTACAGTAAGGAACAAGAAAAGGACATATAGTAGTATTGTATGATAACTCACACTTGATTTAATATAGTATTACTGGCTTGTAGCTAATTCTTTTTCACCTAAACTTCTAGTATTTATTAAACCCAATACTAAGTACAAAATTAGTTATATTATCTAATATTAGAGGTGCTAGCCATTCCTAGTAAAGCCGAAACCAAAGGAGATAATAAGAGGAGGGTTTTGCAGGAACTAGTAGTAGAGACATAGGAGGACAATCTTGAGCCAGAAGTTGAAAACAAAGAGAATAAGAAGTCTCTTTTAATTAGTCTAAGTTCTAGACAATCCCTATACTTACTATTTGAACATTCTCAAGCTGAACAACCCTTCCTATTATTTGACTCCTCCACAGTTATTAACTCAAGAAGGGCAAGGTAGTCTCAAAAGTAGGCATCATGCTGACACCATATTTATAAACAAAATTGATAGCAAAAGTAGTAGGAAGTAGGAGCTATGGAGAAGGTTACTGTAGAAGGAAGTCTTACTATTGATATTAGGCCAGACTCTTTTAATTTTCATTTTGACTCAATATCGTTCTATATTAACTAAAATTAAACTATTAATATATTTATATGTAGACTTGATTATAGGTAAAATTTATAATAATGGGTACACCCATTATATTAATGCTTGGTACATGCCCATGTTCAGTTAATGGCATCCAAGTTTGCTTGGAAACAAAGAATGGATTACTTTATTTATATACATAGAGGTTTTTCATAGTCATCTTTAATTTATTTGCAAATTCTAAGGAATCATTAGTACTTTAATAGTGATTTCTATCTATATAATCTATAGTGAAGATAACAAAAGAGTATGTATTCCAAAACTATGTGATGGAGGCCATCACAGAGGCTATCACTGAGAATATTATAAAGTATGTTATAGAGATTGTGATAGAAGTTATGTCTAGAAATTTAAAGTCCAATGATAGTTAGCTTATTCACAGACTATTATTTATCTCAATTATAGACATTCTCATGTAAATAACTAGCAGAACCAAGACATATGTTTTGCAAAATCATATCACAGAGGTTGTTATAGATGTATTATAGAAGTCATATCAAAGGAATAAGGTTGAGCCCAAATTAGAAAGACTACTGATGAAGTTTATATTTAAGTATTTGTAATACTAAACCATTCTGAGAAGAAAAAGACAACTAGTAAAGCGCTAACTAGCCCAATACTAGAATCTTTCATGCAGAAAAAAAGAAAAACAACTCTAGAAGTGCTAGCTAGCTTGGTTGTGAAGACACCCCAAATAACTTATATAAAGCATATTCCCAAAATAAGGAAAACTAGAGTAGAATTAGCTTACCTAATTGAGAATGTTCCAAAAAAAAGGACAAGAGCCAAACTAACCTTCATCCTACCCCCAGTTAGGGATATTCCAACAAGAAGAAGGACAAGAGCTAAACTAGTATTCTACCCACCCTTAATTGTAGATATTCTAATAAGAAGTATACAAAAAGCTGAACTTGCCAAGAATGTTCCAAAGAATCTTTATACCAAATATACTGACTTCCTATGGGGCCCTCGAGAGTTTAATCTAGACATAGAATTTAGTAGGAGGAGGAAGGTATAAGGTACCTTCACTAATCTCTATATAAAAAAAATTCGAGAAATACATAAGAAACTACTTAGACCCCTACTATTATAGGAGCAAGCTAAAGACTGGAAAAGGCAAAAGGTAAATAGGGTACTCAAAGCAGAGATTAAGAATGCTAAATATGTTACTACTACTAGAAAGACAATAGGTACCTAAAAGGCCTGATTAACCAATATAGAATAAGGCAACTTTGAATGACTAGTTCAAAGGACTTATGACCTGATGTTTATCTGCAAAAAGGTAGATATTTTATACTAGTAGTATTGGCTATCTAATGAGCAGAAGCGAGTCTATTTTGCATTATAGAAGTAAGAAGAGCTCCCTAAATTTAAAATTTCTAATACTAAGTTAGAAGAAATAAGGGTAAAGCTAGTAGAGCAATTCATAGTAGTTATTAGTATTGTACTGATCAACTACTGAGCCTATACCTGATTTGATAAGCCAACTGAATATGACATAGTATTTGAGTATAGGACTAGTGATATAGGGCCTAACATACTACTAGCAATTGATAGCAAGATGCAGACTATATAAGAGAAGTTGGCTAAAGAAGGTATTGATAATTGCTTAAGGGATAAGGACATTGGGATAGATATTGAAGAGGTAAGTACTTTCTTATACTTGATCTAAATCTGAGAACTTTACTTACAAGTAGATAGGACTATGATGACAAACCCAACAAGTAAGATAATGATAAAGATACAGAACTATAGAGCTGATAGGTAGCTTCAGAAGGTTCTTTAGAAGAAGAAGAAGTTCAATTAACTGAATTCAACTCTAGCAAATAGGGAAAGAAGATGTTAGTACCTAGTGGAGATAGGCTGGTTGAATTGCTTCTAAGTGAAACTGAAGATAAGGACTATAGGGATTCTATTGAGGAGAATAATTATGACATCAATAAATAAGTATATTAGTAGATTTTCCTTCAAGGGACTATGATGATAATAAGCAATAATAATAAAGTTAATAAAAGTGAGAAGCAAGTTGTAGGTAATGATAGGGGAAAAGATGTAATGAATGCTACTAGGTAGTATTCATTCAATACCAGTAATATAATCTATATCTATAGGTATAGACATTTGTGTATTTTGGTTCTGCTGAAGTAAAACCTCAGAAAGGTAGGGAGATTACTATGTAAGACGTTCCTAGAAGGGAACAGTAATTAACTGGTGTAATCTATCTTATATGATTTATGCTATCTAAGCTATATGATCTTGATCTGATTGGTATATAGGCTTGCTTGCTGCTTTGTGCTGCTTGTTCATTCTTTCTCTGTATTAGATTCCAGAGGGAATCCAGTGCCTATTTATACTCCTCTGAGATCTGATAACTAAGAAAATAAATACAGTAATAAGGTGGCACACTAGAAGGTGGTGTACTATACAAAAGAAGTCATGTAGCTATAGTAATGAGTCATATGGCCAGAATAAAGGTCATGTGGCTATAGTGGTAACTCACATGTTCAAAACAAAGGTTATGTAGCAATACTAAGAGTGTGCTTATATAGTAAGTTCTATAGAACTTCCTATAGTAAATTCCACATATTATAGATGCTTATAAAGCAGTAAGAAATGGTAGAAGGCTAGTTCTTTAATCAAAAGGCTTAGTTACATAATATAGTAGTAATATAGGAAATACAAAAGTATATAAGCAATTATATGAGCAATGAAACGTTCTCCATTACACTTCCCTATATAGAAGGATTTCCTATCCTTACTTCTCTCATTCTACCAAATTAATTTTATACATCCTAAGATTAGATGCATTGTTAATATATTTGCATTAATATAAATATCCTTAGTAGTTTCTCGACTCATAATTGGATCTTGTTCCTATTGAATGAGAGCTCTCGTTTCATCTCTAGTTCATGGTCCTTGTTTTCCTCAAGTTGTTCGTTATGTCTTAAATGTATTTTCTAAATTTCTGGTTGTCTAGAAATCTTGGAGAATTTTGGTAGTAATATCCTTAGCATTTACCCAGGAGTCATGTTTAGGAGAGTATCCTAGGCATCTGACCTTGTATTATCTTTCTCCGGTTCGAGGAGCTGTTTTCAATTCTAATACTTTTTCAACTTCATAATGATCATCTTAAATTGGTTCCAGTTCTTGAATTTGTCTATAAGGGAACTGAGTAGAATCATTTTTATAATATAGTTTGAGTTTGCTGACATGAAAAGTATTATATATGAAGTACAGGTTGGGTTGGCTGGACAGGTCTAGGCTATAATTATTGTGTTTCCAATTACTAGCAATAATAGGAAATAGGCCTAGCCATCTTAGTTTAAGTTTAGGTGAGATATTTGATATCTTGATATTTTCTGAGGAAAGTATAACTTGTTGTCTTACTGAAAATTTGGTTGAATTGGGTAGTTATTTGTTCACTTGAGATGCTTGAGTCTTCTTAGCATAATAAAGGTTTTTAGACATTACCTCATGACATTCATTTGCTGGTATATATGCATTAATAGGGTATAGAAGTATCGATATGCCAAAGTTTGCATTAAATCCAAACAGTATGTAATAGGGGCTATTCTTTCTAGTGGTATTATACCTAGAGTTGAGTTTCAACTGTATCTCTAGTAGTTTCTATAGCCAATCAAATCCTTCGATTTTATAGTCTCTTGCTACTTGCAGAATTTCTTTATTCACAATTTCTGATTGTCCATCTGCCTGTGAATGATATATGGTAGACAGTTCCAACTTGATTCCTTTATTCCTAGCCCAATCTTGAAAATACAATGATATAAAAAAAGTGTCTTGATTAAAAACAATACAAAAAAGGGATCCTATAGTTGGGACTACATGAGTATCAAAGGTAGTAGTAAATTGTTCTACTGTAAAATTATCTAAGATAGGAATAAGAAACTTGAATCCTGATTGTCTATCGACAATCATCTAAAGTTGTAAAATACAAACAATATAATCTTCTTTGATAGGAATATTTGGGTACAAAATTGAATACTTAGTAAAGACACGTACTAACTTAAGAAAATCCATTGATATATCTGTCCATGGCCTTCTTGGTATATGTAATAGGGTTACGAGTCCAAGTAGTGCCTTGTTTGAATACTTTGTTCATTGACAAGTATCACAACTTTTGATGTAGTCTTTAGTTAGTTCTGTAAAGGACTGGTGATCATATTGGTTAGTAAGATATTTCATCCGTTTTTCAAAGCCACCATAAGCGGTTACTTTATATGCATCTTTAATAACCAATTCAAGATAGTTCTTACCTTCGATATTAAAGGTAGAGGGCAAGACTAATCTCTATTGTCCTTGTCGTTTCTTAACATATAAAAATCCATCTTTTCTTCTATGATCCTTATGGCTGACAAAGGTATTATAATAGTTCTTCTAGATAAGACATACTCTCATACACATCTAGTATGCAGCTTTCATTCCTGTGCCTTGATCTAGCCAAAGGGTAATGAAATAGTCCTTATTATCTACCCATCCGTAACTAATATGTTTTTCTTTAATGAGCTGGTTGAGGGTTAGTTTGATCCTTTAGTTGAAGTCATTGATAGTAGGTTTCTTCTCCTTACAAGTAGAAGTATTATATCCTAAAAACTTACAGAAATCATGACACTATCTAGGGGTTTTGGTGTCTTGAATGAAGGAGAGTGTAGAGTCTCCATTAAGAGCTACTCGCTTTTGGAAACGTGTGGTAATAGCATCGGTGTTGATAGGAGTCACATTACTACTACTAGTGGTTGCAGCTAGTTGGTGAGGTGCATTCTATGGTTGTTGAGGAGTAATGTGAGTATCCTTAATCTTCTGTACCATTTGTCGAGTACCCATCTGTTTGGTAGGGTTACTAAACTGAATGTCAGGTTGGAGAGTTGGGTGTATTAGCTTGTTTTATTATTTTGCCCATTCCCTAATTTCATAGATAGCTTCTTTGTAGCTGATAGGTTATGGAGGTGGATATGCTAGTATTTGTTGTACTGGTGCTAGTTCCTTATGAGAGTCATTTGCAGCTAAGAGATACTAAATATAACTCTTATGGAATATCATCTCCTTCTTAAGAACTGAGGCTGACAGGTCACAGTTTATACTGTCATGTCCATAGTAGTTGCAGATTGTGCATGTTTCGATAGTGAATATGTGGTTGTTCATGGCATTGGAGCTGCCATGAGTAGGACAGTAAAAATCTTGATAAAAGGACCAGTGTATCATCTTATATTGTTGCTAATTGCTAAAAGCTAGGTCAATAGTAATTTCTTTTACTTCTTCAGGAGTGAGGGCATTTTGTTGAGTGCTTTTAGAAGAGGGAAGCCTATGTCTTAGTCTAAGAACTGTGAAAGGTTTATTCTTGTTTATATCAGGTACTCGGTCATACCTAGTAAAAACCTCTGCTAATATAGTATATAGAGTTTTATCATTTAAGGACTCTTTTTTTTTGATCATGTCTAATTCACTGTTTTTATTATAGATGCCTTTAAAGTATGGACAGAAGATATGGTATCTAATTTCTTCGGCTCGTCCATGACATTTGTTAAAGTCATAGTCGACATACTTGAAGTTGATAGCTCCACAAGAAACCATTTTGTTCTAAGAGGAGGTTTCTGGTGAGTGGAAAGTTCTTAAAGCATTAGTAGAGAGGTTGTAGTTGTAGGTATAGTTAGGAGGATTAATGCTGTTGAAAATATAGTTATCTTCATTGCTAAGACTATTAGGGTATTTATACTTTCTTGATAGAGTATCTGCTATTAAATTTTCCTTTCCTGCAGTATGTTGAATGTCTGTATCAAATTCTATTAGGTAATCTTACCATTGCCTCAATTTTTGACTTGTTGTGTCACAACCGTCCTTTCCTAGCCAGGTTTGAGAGTCGGACAGGATTCCGTCCGACTCTCGTTAATGTTGATTAATATCGTTGTTATCTCTGTTCCCGAGATAAGGGGTCTCGGGAACCTTATTCCTTCTGGTGGCCTTGGCCAGGAAGGAAGCCTGTATATATAGCTTGCTCTCTCCACCCTCTCGTTGGATCCTCATCCAACGTCTTGTATATCCAATACAGGACCTTGCCTCTCCCAACGCTTGTGCACCTCCCTTGTGCACCCTGATGTCTCATGAACAGCTCTGCAGCACAGCTGCCTCCCTCCGACACACGCGGCCACTGCCTCCGCGTGTCTCGTGCCTCTTGCCCTTGTCCCTATCCCAGCCCTACTCGGTCACACACGTAGCGCTCCTACGTATGTGTTACCCTAGCCCTGCCCTTGCCTTGCCCCTAGCCTTTCCCCAGATCACACACGTAGCGCTCCTACGTGTGCGATTCCCCCTTGCCACTGCTCCGGCGTACCCCTTGGTCACCTTGTCCCTAGAGCCGTCGTTACACTACGTTGGATCACCCTGATCAACCGGTACGCTCAATGGCTGCCCAAGAAACCACTCCCGCGCTCGCAGCCAGATTTCGAGCCTGGTAAGCTCTACCCATTCCCATGAACCCTGCCGATTTCGGCAGTTATCGTCAGACCATTATCGATATATACCTGGCGGCGGATGCCTTAGGCCAACGACTGGAATCAGCTATACATGAAGGACAACAAAAATAGACCAGGGCCAACGACGAAGTCACAATACTTACCGAAGACCTCCTCTCATACCAGGCCGACCTCGCCTCCTGCCAAAACAACCTCGTGACCGCCCAGAACGACTTAGTCAATGAAAGAAGAACCATTCAGACCCTGAATAGGGCCCTGGACACGATTGGATTCCAAACAGCCCCAGCACCCCAAGCATCCCAGACACCCAAAACCCAAGATCTCCCTACCCCGCCAAAGTTCAATGGCGACAGGACTCGCCTGAAAGCCTGGAAAAAATTCCATCAAAATCAAACTAACTGGGGATGCTGCAAAATTCCCTACCGTTCAGCATCGATTAGCTTATGTATACAGCCTATTGGAGGGCAGAGCTTTGGACCAGGTCCAACCCTATGTGCTCGATGACCGCTTCAATCTCCCTGATGTTGCTGCTCTGCTCACAATCCTCGACCGTGCCTTCGGAGACCCAGACCCCATGGGTATGGCAACTCGCGCTCTCCGAGCATTAAAATAGAAGGGCCATGACCTCTCAACATACGTGGCAGAATTCTCAAGGTTGGCAGCAGAGGTGGAGTGGAACGATCGGGTGAAGCTAGAACAGTTCGAGGAAGGCCACAATATTGAGCCCAAACAGGCCCTCCTCCAATCTCCAGATGTTAAAACCCTGGATGAATTTATTGATCAGGCATCCAAGATGGAGCAAAAGATGGCTTGGTTGAGAGTCCAGGTAAGCGCCCCCAGTACCTATCGGCCTCCTGTTAAAACCCAGCACCTCCAGCAACAAACTCGACCCCAGAACCCTAGCCCTCAGACCCAAGCTACAGCCAATAAGCCAGCTTACCCATCTCTGGTGGCGGGCAGCACCACCCCCATGGATTTATCATCAGGAAGGCCCCGCCTGACACAAGAAGAGAGGGAACGTCGCTGCAACAATGGGTTGTGCATTGCCTGTGGGAAAGGGGACCACTTCATCGCGGCATGTCCCCTCCGCAAAAACCACTCGATGGCCGCCCACACCATATCCGAATTACGGATCGAAGAGGTTGAAGAGTCGGGAAAAGGAAAGTCCCTTGCCTAGTTACTGACACTAGCAAGGGACCTGCTCCAGGTCATTTATCTTTGTCTGCGTTTTCCTTGCCTACATCTATGTCTGTTGATGAGTCTCACCTGTTTGGCGAGCACTTCGTTGTACCTATAACTGTCAAGTTCAATGATAAAACAGTGGTTACATCAGCTCTCATAGATTGTGGTGCTTCAGGAATAGCATTCATTGACCAGACCTTCGTCAGTAAAAACTCTATACCAACCTACAAGCTAAAGACTCCCCGCCTTCTTGATGTTATCGATAGCCGCCGTATCTCTTCTGGGGTGATTACCGACCTCGCGTGCCTGCCCAGCGCCATGGGTGATCACTCAGAAGATCTCCTAATATTCGTAACCAAGCTAAAGTACCCAATTGTCCTTGGGATCCCCTGGCTTAGGATGCACAATGTATCAGTCAGCTTCAGCTCTTACACCTTATGATTCAACAGCCCTTATTGCAAAAAACACTGTGGGGATCCAAAAACCACTGTCACTGGGCTGTGCGCATTGCCACCCCCAATAATCCACCCGACTCAGGTGGTACTCCCACCTGCACACATCAATGCCACCATTCCCCCGGTATCCCCTGTGCCCCCGGTGTCTCCTGTGCCCCCGGCTTCCCCTGTCCCCTCTATGCCCCCAGCTTCCCCTGTCCCCTCTATGCCCTCGAGTCCTCAAAAACCTCTAAATATTAGCTTCATCGGAGCAGGGGCTTTCGCTTACCTCACCAGGAGGCACAGCTGAAGGCTCATGCCCTGTCTATATATAAGGTGAACCTGGAGATCAATAAGATGCGGCCTAAAAAGGAGTGGAAGTCCCTGGTTCCAGATGAATATCACGAGTTCATTGATCTGTTCTCGGAAAAGGCTGCGGAGAAACTCGCACCCCACCGACCCTATGACCATACTATTCCGCTGATAGAGGGTAAGACCCCCCCCTAAGGGCCCCTCTACGGAATGTCCCGGTTGGAGCTAGAAGCGTTGAAGAGATACTTGGAGGAAAACCTCAACAAGAGCTTCATTCGCCATAGCTCCTCACCAGCAGGTGCTCCAGTGCTTTTCGTGAAGAAGTCGGATGGCTCCCTTCGGTTGTGTGTTGATTATCGTGGCCTGAACGAAATAACGGTCAAAAACAGATACCCCCTACCTCTGATCCAGGAGACATTAGCCAGGCTTTCCAAGGCGAAATGGTTTACCAAATTGGACTTACGAGGGGCGTACAACCTGGTACGGATTACCGAAGGGGAGGAGTGGAAAACGGCCTTCCGGACACGTTACAGCCACTTCGAGTACAACGTCATGCCCTTTGGCCTAACCAACGCCCCTGCCTCCTTCCAGCACTTCATCAATGACACTTTACGGGACTTTCTGGATATGTTCTGCACAGCTTACCTCGATGATATCTTGATTTATTCAGACACCCTGGCAGAGCACAAGATTCATTTCCGGCAGGTATTGGAGAAGCTGGAGCAAGCTGGGTTGTACCTCAAGCCCGAGAAATGTGAGTTCCACGTGCAGGAGGTTAAGTATCTAGGGTTGATCATCACCACGGAAGGTATTAGAATGGACCCTGCCAAGGTCACCGCCATTCAGGAATGGGAAATTCCAGCAAATCTCAAGGATGTCCAGGCCTTTCTGGGATTCGCCAACTTTTACCGACGGTTCATTCTAGGATATTCCAAGATCGTGGCCCCCCTCACAGCCCTGACCAAAAAGGACCGGCGATTCCACTGGAGTCCAGAAGCCCAATCCGCCTTCCAGAACCTCAAGGAAGCCTTCTGCTCAGCACCCATACTAGCTCACTTTGATCCCGATAGCGAGTTTATCGTGGAAACGGATGCCTACGACTATGTCTCCGCTGGAATCCTGTCCCAGTATGTCAATGGAGTCCTCCACCCGGTGGCCTATTTCTCCAAAAAGCACTCCCCGGCGGAGTGTAATTACGAGATCTATGATAAGGAATTAATGGCCATTGTCTGAGCTTTTGAGGAATGGAGGCCTCACCTGGAGTCAGCCAAGGGGATTATCGAGGTGTTGTCCGATCATAAGAACCTTGAGTATTTCACCACCACCAAACTGCTTAACCGACGACAGGCCAGGTGGTCGGAGTTCTTATCTCGGTTCAACTTCAAGATCAAATACCAGCCAGGCAAGGCTGGTGGGAAACCAGATGCACTGACCAGGAGATCAGGAGATCTCCCTAAAGGGGGGGATGAAAGGCTGAAGTACCAGAATCAGGTGGTACTGAAACCTGAAAATCTCGACCTAGTGGCCAATACCCTTGCGGATACGGATGCTGAAGCTGAAGCGGACCCCGGAGCAGATCCCCTCCTGCGGATATGACAGGCATATGCGGAGGACGACCTGGTTAAGAATATAATCGCCGCGGTGGAATCTGGACAGCGCCGTCACGTCAAGATCTCCCTGGCTGAATGCACCGTTCAGGATGGCCTTCTATACCACTTGGATCGACTATACATACCGGAAGGGGACTTGCGCCTCAGCCTGATCAGGGAACACCATGACACTTTAGCCGCTGGCCACCCTGGAGTAGCTAAAACCCTAGAGCTGCTAACTAGGCAATACACCTGGATCGATCAGTGGAAAGATGTGGAAGGGTACATATGGAATTGCCATGTCTGCAAGCGTGCCAAACCCACCCGCCATGCTCCTTATGGTACCCTAAAGCCCCTGGAAGTCCCAGAATAACCCTGGCAATACCTGACTATGGACTTCGTCAACGGATTGCCAGAAGACTCGGGATTCAATGCTATCTTAATAGTAGTTGATTGGTTAACAAAGATGAGGCATGTGATACCCTGTCGAGACACCTGCTCAGCCCCTGAATTGGCATCCCTTTACCTGAATAATGTCTTCCGTTACCATGGCCTCCCGGCGTCGGTTGTCTCAAACCGTAGCCCTCAGTTCGTCGCCGACTTCTGGAGAACCTTCTGTGAGCTGCTGGGTATTGAAGTACACCTGTCCATGGCATACCACGCTCAGACTGATGGCCAGTCAGAACGCATGAACGCTATCATGGAGCAGTACCTGAGGGCGTATATCAATTATCAGCAGAATAACTGGGTTTCGTTGCTGGCGACCTGCGAGTTCTCCGACAATAACCACTTCTCCGAGACCCTGAAGACCTCCCCATTCCTGGTCAATTATGGCTGGCACCCTCGGTTCGTAGACTCCCTGGCACCTCTGCGTAAGGCCAGGGAGAATGCCCCAGCCAAGGACTTCGTAACAGAGATCACAAAACTCCATGCTACCTTGAAGGCTGAGTTGGCCTACGCCCAAGCCAGGCAAGCGGAGTATGCCAATGGATCCCGGTTGCCAGCTCCTAAATACCACCCAGGGGACCAAGTATGGCTATCCAGCAGACACTTCTGAACAGAACGGCCCTCCCGCAAACTGGACCATAAGTTCTTAGGCCCCTTCGAGGTGCTAGGCGCTGTAGGCACTCATGCCTATCGATTGAGGTTTCCCAAGGACATCAAACGCCACCCGGTCGTTCACGTCTCGAAGATCGAGCCAGCCGCGGACGATCCTCTTCCAGGTCAAAGGCATCTGCCACCTCCTTCCGTGGTGATTGCAGGAGAAGAGGAGTGGGAGGTTGAGGAGGTACTGGACTCCAGGAAGCGCTATGGACGAGTTCAGTACAAGGTCAAATGGTTAGGGGATGAGGAGACCACCTGGCAACCAGCAGAGGATCTGGAAAACGCCCCTGACCTGGTCACCCTATTCCACCAGCGTTACCCTCTCAAGCCTCGCCCAGCTGAATGATATTTTTGTCTTGTCTTCGTTGATTTGGAGTTGGAATTATGATTGTTGTTTCCTGTGTTGATTTTGCCGGTTATCGTGCTCAGGCCTCCTAGTTGCTAGAGCTCCGAGCCTAAAGGGGGATAGTGTCACAACCGTCCTTTCCTAGCCAGGTTTGAGAGTCGGACAGGATTCCTTCCGACTCTCGTTATTGTTGATTGATATCGTTATTATCTCTGTTCCCAATATAAGGGTCTCGGGAACCTTATTCCTTCTGGTGGCCTTGGCCAGGAAGGAAGCCTGTATATATAGCTTGCTCTCTCTGCCCTCTCGTTGGATCCCCATCCAATGTCTTGTATATCCAATACAGGACCTTGCCTCTCCCAACGCTTGTGCACCTCCCTTGTGCACCCTCTTGTCTCGTGAACAGCTCTGCAGCACAGCTGCCTCCCTCCGACACACGCGGCAACTGCCTCCGCGTGTCTCGTGCCTCTTGCCCTTGCCCCTGTCCCAGCCCTACCCGGTCATACACATAGCGTTCCTACGTGTGTGTTACCCTAGCCCTGCCCTTGCCTTGCCCCTAGCCTTTCCCCAGATCACACACGTAGCGCTCCTACATGTGTGATTCCCCCTTGCCACTGCCCCGGCATACCTCTTGGTCGCCTTGTCCCTAGAGCTGTCGTTACAGTTGGTGTTTGAGTATAGAAGGTTACTAGTGGTTTATGGTCAGTAAGGATAGTAAACTTGTGATCTCTTAATTGTACTTCAAAAAATTTCAATGAGTCAATAATCGCTAATAATTCCTTTTGAAAGATGGGATAATTATATTGTGTTGGATTAAATTTTCTTGAGTGGAAGTATGATAGTCTGATATGCATTAGTGGTCCTTAACCTATCCACGATCCTAGTCCTATATTACTAGCATCATAGACCAAATATTTGAGTTCAATTGATTTATTATTCTAGGGTTTCAAAATATGTACAGAATTCATAAGTTCCTTCAGGTTTTCAAATGCTGCATTATGAGTATCTGTCCATTCTCATTTCTTTGTTTCTCCTTGCAGTTCTGACAGGGTACTTGCATACGATGCTAAGTTGGAAATAAATCTACTGAGATAATTAACAATTCCAAGGAATCTTTTAAGGTCCTTTTTGTGAGTAAGAGTTGTAAATGTTAATATAGTGGTTCTCTTCTTTGGATCTATATATAGTCCATCTGATGTCAAAATGTGTGCTAAGATTTCTAATCTTAGAGTAAAGAACTGGTATTTTCTTTCTTTAAGATAGAATTTCTCATCTTGCAAATATTGAAGTACTTTCTTCAATAATTTTACATGTTCCTTATATGTTTTGGAAAAAATAATAATATCATCAATATAGATGATTAAATCTTTATAGACTATATCTTTGAAAATTTCATGCATAATACAAACCATGGTAGCTAGTGCATTACAATCCCCTTGTTGCATGACTCTACTCTTAAAATATCCTAAATGCTATAGAAAGGTAGAGTATTGTTCTAATTCCTTATTGTTTCTAATATTAAAAAATCCATTAGCTAAGTCAAGATTAGTCCAAATAAGATTCTCTGCTACTAGTTCAATAGCTTTATTAATATCTGGTAGAGGGGTATGGTCTGGTTCAATAGCTAAATTGCAGTCTCGATAGTCATTAACATATCTGGCTTCTTCTAGTTTGTCCCGTTTAGGAATTATGAACATGACTATAGTATTTGTGTCATTTTCTACTCTATATATACGACTTGACGCTTCTTGCTCAATAAATTTGTTATGGATTTGTTGTCTAAATCAATGTCCTGAGGGTCGCCATTTTGGTATCCAAGTAGCTCTGGGTTTTGGTTTGATAGAGTAGTTTATTTTTCTTAATAGTGACAATTCCTATGGAATTGTCTTTGGAAATAATAAGGGAAACTTCATTACAGGGTTAAATTGCTTCTGTACAGTAGAAACAGCTGTCATGAGTTCTCTTTTTGAATTGGTATCTCCTATATTGCTAATAATTTCCCAATTATCTAGTTCACTATAATCTATAATTGATTCAAAGCTGACCTGAGTATATGCTAATCTTATACTATTCGCTATGGTTCTAGATCCTTTCCATATACTTAGCTAGAATCTAGGAATATTTTCCGGTTGAATAGTAACTGGTTCCTAATAGGCCGGGATTATAGCTTTCACTTTGCTGAGAGTAGATTCCCCTAAAATTATATTTCATCTAGTTAAATGAGCTACCTAGAATGTTCATTCTTCTACATAACCTATCCAATCTAGTTTGATAGTACAGGCTTTATCTATCGTTCCTTTTGAGCCTTTAATTGCTGTACTTAATGATTTCTTCTCAATACTTCTAGTTAGTATTTTGTATAGATGTATAAATTGAGAATTAATTAAGTCTCCTCCCATTGTTTGGAGATTAATTAAAGCTAGTGCAGAGTGTCTATTAGCTTTAATGAATACCTTGCTGAAATCAGGTACCTGTCTTGACAAGGGTTGTTCTTAGATTTTATCCTTATTGGTTTAGTTCTTAGTAGCTTTCGGTATAGCTAAATCCTGTATGGTGGTATGTATGGGTACTTTATTTTGTCATTTCCTATAGTCCTTATAGGAGTGTCTAGAGTTCTAACACATTAGACATTTCTTGTCTCTAATTAATTGTATCTTCGTCTTCTGATGCAATTTTTTTGTAATAGTGTCACAATCTAAGTCCTTCCATTTTTCTGTATTAAGTTTAGTGCTGGGATTGCTACTAGGATTAAATCCTGTTTTTTGTCATTGCTTCTGGTCTCTATATGGACCATGACTACGATTTTTGTTTTGAGAGTGTTGTCATCAGGATGTATTTGGTATAGATGGTAGGGCAATATCTTTTTTTGAACCTTTATATAACTTCACTCGATATATGAGCTGATAATATGACTATTCTTCCTTAATTAAAGGAATTAATGTCACTGACATATATGGTGGCAGGTGATTAAGAAACTTTCTTCTTTTTACTCCCTGTAATCTTAACTGTTTACTATTCTTATTGATTAACTTGATTTGCATTTCTGTCATCTAATTGGCAAACTGTTTAATCCCCATGTGACATCCGTCCTTATATAGTATGGCTGTCTCCCATCATTTCCATAAAATATCTTTGCTAGTGGAGGGTATTAGAAAATCTCTTAATACTAGTATGAAGCTGAAGAATTTCGTATCCTTCTCTTTCTCTCTTAGGAATTGATTATAAATACTAAGCATACTTTCTTCTATTCTAAATTCAACAATTTCCAAAACTAAAGCGCCTTCTAATTCTATCCCTTTCAGAACCAACCAATATTACATTGCTGTAGCTCAAGAGTCAAAATATTGTGAGTTTTGCCATTTTTTGTCTTCTTCTTTGATTTTTCCTAGTAGATTTATCTTTATTCCTTTTAAAAGGTTTGTTGCCTCATGGTTACCTATTGTAACTATTCCTGTAGTAGATTTCCATTGTTGGTATTTAACTGATTCTCCTCGTTGAGGCTTTTTAACTAAAGGTTGACTAGTAACTAATGATGCTTTATCAGAGTCCGAGATATCATCTCCACTATTATCAGGATCTCGTCCTCCTCCCTTAGACTTCTGTTTTTATGGATCAAGTCTTGAATCCAGATCATTATCATCTTTCAGTAGTTGTATATCTTCTGGTAGTTGGTTTTTGTTACTTGGTTCTTTGGCTGACCCAGTCCTCCTTTCTGGTGTCTCAAGTGCTCGACCTTTGCCTTTTGATTAATCTTTTGATGTTCTTAGGAACGCTCCTGGAAGTTCTCTGCTAGGATTGAAAAAATCCTACGCAGTATGTACTAATTCTTTTAAATGAGTGCTACTCATTATAAATGTCATAATTTCTTCCTAGTTATTTATTACCCAATTCGGTTTTCTTAAAAGAGGAACAAGAGACTTCTTTAATTCCTTACTTAAAAATGCATTCATTTCTAAGTCCTTTTCCTTGAATGGGTATGGTGTTAGCCATAAATAGTATTTTACTATAGCTTCTATTAAAAGTCGAGTATTATCAGGATGATACTATTGGGCATGTCCTATTAAGTGAGTATATTTCAAAATCTCTTCAATTGTTGGAAAATATCTCTCCCAAAATTCTTTAGGTGTGAGAGGCAATGCCATACTAAAATATAGTTTGCTTCCTATTCCACCTGGTTCTCCTATTTCTATGTCTATAGGCAGATTTATTTCCTCTTCTCTATTAGGAACTATAAATCTCATTTTTCTAGGAGTGTCTTATACTAATTTCTTACATCTTCAGATAATATAGTTAACCATCTCAACCTCTTAGTCTTTTTACTATATTCAGATACCATTGATATCTGATTTCGTTACCTGTCTACAACCAAATGCAACTGGTTATGTGATATGATAGTTGAGTTGCTTTTCCTCTTTGGCACCTTACTATACTGATAGTGTAGTAGCTGATGATCCTTCTGATCTCTATTCAACTGACGGTTCGGTTAGATTGATAGCTTACTCAATTGGTGAGGTTGGATATCAGGATCTTAATGTTTCTTATGGTCCTGGTTTTTCTTTGTCTACTGGTCTAGAATCTAATTCTAGTTCTTCCAACAAGAGTGTCACTTTTTCTGATTGGTATATTGAGGTAGACGTTGGGGCGTAAAGGTCTTGGTAGAAATGTCTAGGCGTAAAGAAGATTCTGATAGAGGTAATTCTTTTCTAGAAGAAATAGTTGTAGTAAAGGCAGTGAGATTTGAGCCTTGGGATCGTAATACTTGGTTGTTTAGACCAATTATTCCTGGGACCTGGGGGGCCAGTTTTTCTATAATATACTGGTAGTACAGATATAACTATAATGGCAGTTGCCAGAAGTACAAGATGGTTTATTAATCTTATTGGGAAAAGTGTCATAAATGAGTGTAGTATTGTTTAATATAGAGTACTACAAGCCATTAGAGCTCTACTTAGCTTGCTTTCCAAGTCTTTTGTTGATGTCTTGCAGTTGAGAGTCTAATCTCTCATTGTTGGATGATTTACTAGCTAGTTAAATATTGATATTATTTTATATGTACACGTTCGTATGTGTAGGGGTGTGTGTGGAATAGTATACACTTGCTTAAGTGTAATAAATTATTTGAAGGTTGATCAGGCCTTGGATTGAAGAGTAAACATTAGGTAAGTAAGTTAAAAAAAATGTAACAAATACTACTAGAAAGTATTCATTCAGTACCGTTTATACAATTTATATCTGTAGACATGGACGTTTGTGTATTTCGGTTCTACTGAGGTAAGACCTCAGAAGGATAGGGAGATCACTATATGGGATGTTCCCAGAAGGGAACAGTAATTAACTGGTGTAATCTATCTTATATGATTTGTACTATCTAAGCTATATGATCTTGGTCTAATCGGTATATAGGCTTGCTTGCTGCTGTGTACTGCTTGTTCATTCTCTCTCTGTATTAGATTCCAGAGGGAATTCAGCACCTATTTATACTCCTCTGAGATCTGATGACTAAGGAAATAAATACAGTATAAGGGTAGCATATCAGAAGGTGGTACGCTGTACAAAAGAGGTCATGGAGCCATAGTAAAAAGTCATACGGCAAGAACAAAGGTCATATGGTTATAGTAGAGACTCACACATTCAAAACAAAGGTCATGCAGCTATACTAATGGTGTGCTCATATAGTAAGTTCCATAGAACTTCCCATGGTAAATTCCGCATGCTATAGATGCTTATAAAGCAGTAGGAAATAGTAGAAGGCTAGTCCTTCAACTGAGAGGCTTAGTTATATAATATAGTAGTAATATAGGAAATACAAAAGTATATAAGTAAGTATATGAGCAATGAAACGTTCTCCATTACAAAAGATGAGCTAGCATATAAGAATGAGGGTAAGTATAATAATGAGGATAACAATTATAGTAAGGATAGGGAAGAAGCAAACTAAAGAGTAGAATAGGGACTAATTTGAATTTCTTAAATATATCATAAATAGAAAATATATTACGAATAAAAAACTTGTCACCGATGGAGAACTTATTATAGATACTATGAATAGTCATTTATTATTAATTTTCTAAAGTTTACTAGCTATCCTTATAATATAAATTACTACTGGGATATAGATTAGCCCTCATCTACTAGTAATAAGAGTAGTGATAGGGGTCTACAACTAACAAATACAGAGCAAGTGGAGCAATACTAGAGTTTATAGTTCAATAATACTTTGTCCTCAAGTTTGACTACTCAAAGTATTAAATTTAACAGAGAATCAGATAACTAGTATGTATAACCTACTAATAATGTAGAATATTAGCTAAATTCTATGAGGGCTAAATAACTTATTAAAAGTAGAAAATATGTTAAATAAAGTCTAGAAAGCTCAAGTTAGTAGATTAAAAGGAGTTATCTATAGCTTGTATACTTAAAGGACTAAAATCTAGACTCTACCTAATGATCTGTAAGGCTACTACTATTAATAGTATTGTATATACTACCCTACAATAATATTTTTATGGAGGACAAACCAGTTTAGTAGTACATGAAGGCAGCAACTAGTAATAGTAGCAGAGGAGTATACTATTGTATAATGGATATATTAGTTAGAGCTTACAGGCTTTCTACCCTGAATTAAGCATGTATAAAAAGCAGTTATGATTCCATGAGATCAACCCATTAATCTAGATCAAGTTATTGGCAAGAATTAGATCATAAGATTCTTTAACTGACACCTAAATTTAATTGCAAAATTCTTCTCTATATTTAATAAGAATTATATCAAAGCTAGTGATCCTGAGAAAATAGCCAATCACTTTTAGAGGTTAGATAGTCTTATCCAAAGATTTGATATTCTAGAAGATATGTAATTCAATATAGATAAAAAGAGGATTAAAATAGGCAAGTCAGATTGATGTAAGGTTATTTGTAGAGAGTAAGAAAGAGGAATAACTAGCAAGCTTGTACAAGATAAAAATTAAGAGCTAATTATAGTTATTAAGACAATTTGTAGAAATAAAATGGTATTACTACTATTGATTACCTATATGGGAGCAAAAAGATATATGGGATAGTATCAGCATCTAAAGGAGAATTTGGAAGTAGCAAAGTATCTATTTGCAATTTCTCTGAAAGGGTAGTTAAGTCATAAACTAGGAATAGAATAGCTCAAACACTTTGATCAAGTAATAAAGCTATGAGTTACTGCAATATCCTCCTACTGTCTTTCGATTATTAATGTATATGATTCATATATTATTTTGGAATTTAGTAAGTATTATGATAAAGTCAATATTAAGCTATACTATTTACCACAATATAGTACCCATTTACTTTAGCCCTTTGATATTGGTCTCTTTTCTCTACTATAGAAGGCATATAGGAAGGTAGTAGATTAAACAACTTGTTTCTTATTTTTTTCTATTTGGAAGGGAAATTTCCTACTATTATTGTTTAAAGCTCGAAAAATAATATATATAAAAGAGAATATTGCAGTAGGATAGTATAGTATAGGTTTAATTCTATACAATACCTAATATGTACTAGAAAATATTCTATATGGACATGTTTAAAATCTTTCATCGCCTTTCTTTACTATAACAATTACAACTCCAAAGAACTTAAGTAATCTTCTCCACTATACCTGACAAGCTAAACTAATATTAAAAAAAATAGGTCTTATAAACAAAGTAGAGCTTTTAGATATTATTGAACAGTTGAAGTACTTTGGAATTATAATAGATAAAGATCAGAATATAGTAAAGTTAGTAGCTTCTAGGATAAGAGGTATATTGAAAAGGGTTATGATGAAAAAATTAATAGAAAAACTTTAGCTAGGTTATATAAAAAGTAAGCTATAGCAGATCTAAAGTGATCTCAAGCTATGAAGAAAAGAAAGGTAAAACAAGCAGTAGGTCAAGCACCTCCAGGTTGTTCTACTAAAGCAAAGAAGGTTACAATCCAATCTCCAGTAGTTATTAAGGTATCGGATAATGAATTGGATAAATAAGGTAATGATTCAAGGTTTTCTTCGTCTACTACTTCTACTTTATCTGTTATCACTATTTCTACCCTATTACGCCCTGTACGGAGAGGTATCACCCCTCATACCCCTCCCTCACTTTTCAAAGGGTCCTCTAAGAGGTCTTTTATTTATATTTAATCTACTCTATATACTCTATATACTTGTATAACTAGATTTTACTTGAAATATATCTAAATACAAATTGATTGGTTTTCTAGTAGTAATCCATATCCTGAGGATGGATAGTAATTATATTTACTACTTTTGTATTAGATTATATTCTTTTTTGTATCCTTATTTATATATTTGTTAGATAGCTATAGCCTGAAGTAAAAGGTATTTTGTTTTTGTATTATTTTTTGGATGTTTATAGCACATATAAGAGATTATTTCTTTGTATATTTTTTTGATATCAATAGAGTATGCTAAGGGAGACTAATTTGTTTTAGAATTATGTATATTTCTATAGGGTATTTTTCTTATATATTTTTTTTGATATTAATAGGCTAATGTAGCATAACACTAAGTTAATGTTTTTTTATTATTCCTTTTATTATGAGTGAGCTAATAGTTGGGAATACAGATAAACAATAAATTATACTTTATTATAGAGCTCATTGTTTAAGATTAGTCTATTTTTCAACTACTTTATACCCTCAAGAATATATATATATAAATAAACTTACTGTCCCAAACCTTAAATCTTTAAATTTACAACCTTCAGTCAGTGTGGATATAATACTTACTCTTTTGTACTTCCAAATATATATAGATATAATAGCCAGAATAAAACAAGGAGCTAGGAATGTCAAGACAATAGTATCCCCTATGAGAGTACTTATAGTAGTCCTAAAAAAGAAAGCAGTACTTACCAAAAAGAAAAGGGTACTCTTTAAAAACTAAAGGGTACTCCTCAAAAAGAAAAGAGTCGTCCAATAAAAGAGAAGGGTATATCAGTGTAAGAACTCCCTCCAGTTCAATTTGAACATGAAATACTAAGTTTGGTATGAGTAGCAATTATTAGACAAATTTGGAGACAATAGACTAGCAGTCAATTAATTATTCTGAAGACTGCATTGTAATAGTTATATTGAGAGATTATACAAGATGTTGATACTGGATATAACAGATATCCTATAATACTTGGTAGGTAGATAAATGTAGAGAGAATTAGTATTATAGAAACAAATACCCTTCAAAAGACTATGGAGGCATACTTCTATGAATTTTTGATAAGTAATAAAGCATGTATTGTAAGAAGGTTAGGGTAAGACTAACTAGGTATATAAAATAGCAATCAACCTGTATATAATATAGGATAAAGATCGAAACCTACTATACTATATCAAAAAAAAAAATTTGATGTCTGGATATGATTTTGGGTTCTAGGTATCCTATACATCTAGATACTCTAAAGTATTGCATTTCAATCCAGACACAACTAGGGTCCTATACTATATTGCAATACAATCTTGATACTATTGGAGCAACAATAGCCATCCAGATGGTAGTTGATATAAGCTCAATATCTGAATATCAAAGTTTATTCCAATTACATCAACAACTCAATTAAGGTTATTAATACTATAGGTTCTATGTCTGGCATTGCTGAACTAAGGCCTCAAATTGCCCAAATTGCTCTCTTCTATAATATACACCCACTTACAGCTTGCATTTATAATGCTCTAATACTAGCTAGCTATGTAGCCACTATTGTGTAATGGAGAACGTTTTATTACTTATATAATTGCTTATATACTTTTATATTTCCTATATTACTACTATGTTATATAACTAAGCTACTTGGTCAAAAGACTAGCCTTCTATTATTTTCTACTGCTTTATAAGCATCTATAGCATGCGGAATTTGCCATGGGAAATTCCATAGAACTTGCCATATGAGTACACCCTTAGGATGGCCGTATGACCTTTGTTTTGAACATATGAGTCACTACGATAGCTATATAAGCTCTTTTATACAGCACACTACCTTCTGGTATGCCACCCTTTATTATATTTATTTCTTTAATCATTATATTTCAAAGGAGTATAAATAGGTGCTAGATTCCCTCTAGAATCTAATAGTAAGTAAGGACAAGTAAGTACACAGTAGCAAGTAAACCTATATACTAATTAGATTAAGATCATATAGTTTAGATAGTAGAAATCATATAAGATAGATTATACCAATTAATTACTGTTCCCTTTAGGAACGTTCTATATCATAATCTCTTTACCTTTCTAAAGTCTTACCTTAGCAGAAACAAAATATATAAATATCTGTGTCTACAAATATAGATTATATAAATAGTACTGAATAAATACTATCTAGTACCATTCATTACATGTTTTTTAACTTACTTATCTAATCTTTACTCTTAAATCTAAGGCCTGATCAACCTTTAAATACTTTATTATACTTAAGCAAGTATATACAATTCGATACACATACCTATATACATAAACCTATACATATAAAATAATATCAATATTTAACTAGCTAGTAAATTATCTAATAATGAGACATTAGACTCTCAACTGCAGTACATCAACAAAAGACTTAGAAAGCAAGCTAAGCAGAGCTCTAATGGGCTGTGGTACCCTATATTAAACAATTCTACCCTCATTTACAACACTTTTCCTAATAAGATCAACAAACTATCTTGTAATGAATAATACTAGATAGCATTCATTCGGTACTATTTATACAATCTATATATATAGGCACAGATATATATGTATTTCAGTTCTACAAAGGTAAGACCTTAGAAGGGTATAGAGATTACAATATGGGATGTTCTCAAAAGAAACAGTAATTAACTGATATAATCTATCTTATATAATTTACATTATCTAAGCTATATAATCTTGATCTGATCGGTATATAGGCTTGCTTGCTATTGTACATTGCTTGCTAATTGCTTGCTACTTCTTACTTCTTTTTTTTGGATTCTAAAGGGAATCCAGTACCTATTTATACTTCTCTGAAATCTGATAACTAAAGAAATAAATACAATAAAGAATGGCATACTAGAAGATGGTACGCTATATAAAAGAGGTCATGTAGTCATAGTAATGAGTCACATAAGTAGAATAAAGGTCATGTGGCCATAATAGTAACTCACATATTCAAAACAAAGGTAATGCAGCCATACTGAGAGTGTGCTCATATAGCAAGTTCCATGGAATTTCCAATAGCAAATTCCATATACTATAGACGCTTATAAAGTAGTAGGAAATAGGAGAAGGCTAGTTCTTCAACTGAGAGGCTTAGTTACATAACATAGTAGTAATATAGAAAATACAAAAGTATATAAGCAATTATATAAGCAATGAAATATTCTTCATTACAGTTCCCTATATAGAAGGATTTTTTATCTTTACTTCTCTCACTCTACCAAATTGATTTCTATATATCCTAAGATTTAATGCATTATTAATATATTTATATTAACATGAATATCCTTAGTAGTTTCTTGACTCATAACTCAATCTCATTCTTGCTAAATAAGAGCTCTAGTTTCATCTCTACTTTATAGTTCTTATTTTCTTTGAGTTGTTCATCATCTCTTAAATATATTTTCCAAACTTTCAGTTGTCTAGAAATCTTAGAGAATTTCAGTGGTAATATCCTTGGCATTTACTCAAGAATCATATTTAGGAGAGTATTCTAGCCATCTGACCTTATATTGTCTTTCTCTAGTTCAAGGAGCTGTTCTGAATTCTAATACCTTTTCAACTTAATAATGATCATTTTGAATTAGTCCTAGTTTTTGAGTTTGTTTTTGAGGGAACTAAATAGAATCATTTTTATAATATAGTTTAAGTTTGCTGATATGAAAGGTATTATATATGAGATGAAGGTCAGGTTGGCTGGACAGGTCTAGGCTATAATTATTGCGTTTCCGATTAATAGAAATAATGGGAAATAGGCCTAGCTATCTTGATTTGAGTTTAGGTGAGACATTTGATATATTGATATTTTCTAAAGAAAGCATGACTTGTCATACGACTGAAAATTTAGTTGTATTGGGTAGTTATTTATTCACTTGAGATGCTTGAGTCTTCTTAGTATTATAAAAGTTTTTAGATATTATCTTATGATATTTATTTGCTGGTATATATATATTACTAGAGTATGAAAGTATCAATATACCAAAATGTATATTAAATTTAAACAGTATGGAATAGGGGCTATTCTATCTAGTAGTGTTATACCTAGAGTTAAGTTTCAACTATATCTCTAGTAGTTTCTGTAGCCAATTAAATCCTTCAATTTTACAAGCTCTTGGTACTTGCAGAATTTCTTTGTTCATAATTTCTAATTGTCTATCTGTATATGGATAACATATGGTGGACAGTTCCAATTTGATTCCTTTATTTCTAGCCCAATCTTAAAAATGCAATGATATAAAAACAATGTCTGGATTAAAAACAATATAAAAAGAGTATCCTATAGTTGGGACTACATGAGTATCAAAGGTAGCAGGATATTGTTCTGCTGTGAAATTATCTAAGATAGGAATAAGAAATTTGAATCATAATTATTTATCGACAATCATCTAAAATCATAAAATACAAATAATATGATTTTCTTTAATAGGAATATTCGGGTACAAAATTAAATACTTAGTAAAAACAGGTACTAACTTAAAAAAATCTATTCATATGTCTGTGAATGGCCTTCTTGGTACATGTAATGGAGTTATGAGTCCAAGCAGTGCCTTATTGGAATACTTTGTCTATTGACAAGTATTATAACTCCTGATATAGTCCTTAGTTGGTTCTGTAAAGGACTAGTGATTATATCAGTCAGTAAGATATTTCATTATTTTTTCAATGCCACTATGAGCAGTTGCTTTATGTGCATCATTAATAACTAATTTGAGATAGTTCTTGCCTTCGATATTAAAGGTAGAGGGCAAGACTAATCTCTATTATCCTTATCAGTTTTTGATATACAAAAATCCATCTTTTCTTCTATAATCCTTATGGCTGATGAAGGTATCATAATAGTTCTTCTAGATAGAATATACTCTCATATACGTCTAGTATGTAGCTTTCATTCCTATACTTTGATTAAGCTAATAGGTAATAAAATAGTCCTTATCGTCTGCCCATCTGTTATTAATGTATTTTTCTTCAATGAGCTTGTTGAGGGTTAGTTCAATCCTTTGATTGAAGTTATTAATAGTGGGTTTCTTCTCTTTACATATAGAAGTATTATATCCTGAAAACTTACAAAAATCAGAATGCTATCTAGAGGTTTTAGTATTTTGAATAAAAGAGGATTCTAGGTCTTTGTTAATGGCTACTCGCTTTTGGGAATGAGTAATAATAGTGGTAGTATTGATTAGAATTATATTACTACTGCTAGTGGTTGCAGCTAGTTGTTGAGGTATATTCTATAGTTGTTGAGGGGCAACACAAGTATCTTTGATCTCCTATTCTATTTGTTGGGTACTCATCTGTTTAGTAGAGTTACTGAACTGAATACTATATTAGAGAGTTAGGTGTGTTTGCTTGTTCTATTGTTTTGCCCATTCCCTAATTTCATCAATAGCTTCTTCGTGGCTGATAGGTTATGGAAGTAGATAAACTGGTGTTTATTGTACTGTTGCTAGTTCCTTATGAAAGTCATTTGTGGCTAAGAGGTGCTCAACATAACTCTTATAGAATTCCTTCTCCTTCTTAAGAACTGAGGCTGACAGGTTACAGTTCATACTACTATATCTATAGTAGTTGCAGATTGTACTTATTTCGATAGTGAATATATGATTGTTCATAGCATGGGAACTGCAATAAGTTGAACAGTAAAAATCTCGACAAATAGACCAGTACATCCTCTTGTATTGTTGCCAATTGCTATGAGCTAGGTCAATGGCAATTTCTTTCACTTCTTTAGGAGTAAGGGTGTTTTGTTAAGTGCTTTTAGAAGAGGGAGACGTATATCTTAGTCTAAGAACTATTAAAGGTTTATTCTTGTTTATATCGGGTACACAGTCATGCCCAGTAAAAACCTCTTCTAGTATGATAGATAGAGTCTTATCATCTAAGGACTCTTCTTTCTTGATCATATCATATTTGCTATTCTCATTCTAGATACTTTTAAAGTATAGATAGAAGATATATTGTGCAAGTTCTTCTGCTCCTCTATGATATTTATTGAAGTCATAGTCAACATGCTTGAAATTGATAGCTCTGCAAGAAACCATTTCATTCTGAGTGGAGGTTTCTGGTGAGTTGAAAGTTCTTAAAGTATTAGTAGAGATATTGAGATTGTAAATATAGTTAGGAGGATCAATACTATTGGAAATATAGTTGTCCTCAGTGGTGGGAGTATTAGGGTATTTATACTTTCTTAATAGAGCATCTGCTATCAAATTTTCTTTTCCTATAGTATGCTGAATATCTATATCAAATTCCATTAGATAATCTTACTATTGCCTTAATTTCTGACTTGTTAGTATTTGAGTATGGAAGGTTACTAGTAGTTTATAGTCAGTAAGGATAGTAAACTTGTAACCTCTTAATTGTACTTCCAAAAATTTTAATGAGTCAATAATCACTAATAATTCCTTTTGAAAAGTGGAATAATTAAGTTGTATTGGATTAAATTTTCTTGAATGGAAGTATGATAGTCTAATATGTATTAGCAGTCCTTGACCTATCCATGATTCTAGTCCTATATAACTAGCATTATAGCCTAAATATTTGCATTTAGTAGACTTATTATTCTAAGGTTTTAAAACATATAAAGAATTTATGAGTTCCTTTAGTTTTTCAAATACTATATTATGAGTATCTGTTTATTCCCATTTCTTTGTTTCTTCTTATAGTTCTGATAGGGTACTTGCATATAATACCAAGTCAGGAATAAATCTGCTGATATAATTAACAATTCCAAGGAATCTCCTAAGGTCTTTTTTCTGAGTAAGAGTTGGAAATATTAATATAATTGTTCTCTTGTTTGGATCTACATATAGTCTATTTGATATTAAAACATGTCCTAAGATCTTCAATCTTAGAGTAAAGAACTGGCATTTACTTTCTTTGAGATAGAATTTCTTATCCTGTAAACATTGAAGTACTTTCTTCAATAATTTTATATGTTCCTTATATATTTTGGAAAAAATAATAATATTATCAATGTAGATAATTAAATCTTTATAGACCGTATTTTCAAAAATTTCATACATAATACAAACTATGGTAGCTATAGTATTATGATCCGCTTATTATATAACTCTACTCCTGAAATATCTTAGGTGATATAGAAAAGTAGAGTATTATTCTGATTTCTTTTTGTTTCTGATTTTTTAAAAATCTATCAGCTAAGTTAAACTTAGTCCAAATAGGATTTTCCACTACTAGTTCAATAGCTACATTAATATCTAGAAGTGGGGTATGGTTTATATTAACAGCTAAATTGTAGTCTCGATAGTCATTGATGTATCTGGCTTCTTCTAATTTATCTCTTTTAAGAATAGTGAATATAAGTACTGCATTTATATCATTTTCTACTCTATATATGTTACCTAATGCCTCTTTCTCGATTAATTTGTTAGGGATTTGTTATCTAAATCAATGTTCTAAGAGTTATTATTTTAGTATCCAAGTAGATTTGGGTTTTGGTTTGATAGAGTGATTAATTTTTCTTAGTGGTAGCAATTCCTATAGAATTGTTTTTGGAAATAATAAGAGAAACTCTGTCATAGGGTTGAATTGCTTCTGTATAGTAGAAACAGCTGTCATAAGTTCTCTTTCTGAATTGGTATCTTCCATATCACTGATAATTTTCCAATTATCTGGTTCATTATAATCTATAACTGATTTATAGTTGACTTAAGTACATACTGATCTTATTCCATTCGCTATGGTTCTAGATCCTTTCTACATACTTAATTGGAATCTAGGAATATTTTCCAGTTAAATAATAACTAGTTGGTAATGGGCAGGGATTATTACTTTTACTTTGCTGAGAGTGTGTAATAGAGAATGTTTTATTGCTTATATAATTGCTTATATACTTTTATATTTCCTATATTATTACTATGTTATATAACTAAGCCTCTCAGTTAAAGAACTAGCCTTCTACCATTTCCTACTGCTTTATAAGCGTCCATAGCATGCGGAATTTACTATAGGAAATTCCATGGAACTTACCATATAAGCACATCCTCAGTATGGCCGCATGACTTTTTTTTTTGAATATATGAGTCACCACAATAGCCACATGACCTTTGTTCCGGCCGTGTAACTCATTATTATGGCCACATAACCTTTTTTGTACAGTGCACCATCTTCTGGTATGCTACCCTTTATTGTATTTATTTCCTTAGTCATCAGATATCAGAGGAGTATAAATGGGCATTGGATTTCCTCTGGAATCTATCAGAGAACAAGCAATGAGCAAGCAGCATACACCAGTAAGCAAGCCTATATACTGATTAGATCAAGATCATATAGCTTAGATAGTACAAATCATATAAGATAGATTATACCAGTTAATTACTGTTCCCCTTTGGGAACGTCCCACATAGTAATTTCCCTACCCTTCTGAGATCTTACTTCAGCAGAACCGAAATACACAAACGTCTATGCTTACGGATATAGATTGTATAAATAGTACTAAATGAATACTGCCTTGTAGTAATCATTACATTTTTTTTAACTTACTTACCTAATCTTTACTCTTAAATCTAAGGCCTGATCAACCTTTGAATACTTTATTATACTCAAGTAAGTGTGTACAATTCGATAAACACCCCTACACATATGAACGTACATACATAAAATGATATCAATATTTAACTAGCTAGTAAATCATTTAACAATGAGACATCAGACTCTCAACTGCAGTACATCAACAAAAGACTTAGAAGCAAGCTAAGAAGAGCTCTAATGGGCAGTGATATCCCATATTAAACAATCCCACCCTCATTCACAATACTTTTCCCACTAAGATCGATAACTTATCTTGTACTCCTGGCAACCACCATTATATCTGTACCTGTAAATCCAGTATACTTTTGAAAAACCGGCCCACTAGGTCTCAGGAATAATTGGTTTAAACAACCAAGTATCACAATCCTAAGGCTCAAATCTCACTACCTCTACTGCAGCCATTTCCTCTAGAAAAGAATTACCTCTATCAGAATCTTCTTTAGGCCCAGACATTTCTATCAAGACCTCTGTGCCCCCAATGTCTACCTCAATACACCAATCAGAAAAAGTGACACTCTTGCTAGAAGAACTAGAATTAAATTCTAGCCCAGTAGATGAAGAAAAACCAGGACTATAAGATACATTAGGATCCTGACATCCTGCCTCACTAATCGAGTGAGCTACCAAGCCAATTGAACTGTCAGTCGAATGAAGATCAGAAGGATCATCAGCCACTATACTATCAGTACAGTAAGGTACCAAAGAGGAAAAGTAACTTAACAATCGTATTACATAACCAGCTGCATTTGGTTGCAGACAGATAATGAAATGAGACATTAATAGGATCTGAACTTAGTAAGAAATTAAGAGGTCAAGGCAGTTAACTATGTTACCTAAAGATATTAAGAAATTATTACAAGACACTCCCAAAAAAATGAGATTTATAGTTCCTAACACAGAAGGGGAAATAAATTTGCTCATGAATATAGAAATAGGAGAACCTGGTGGAATAGGAAGCAAACTATATTTTAGTATAGCATTACCTCTCATACTTAAAGAATTTTGTGATAGACATTTTCCAACAATTGAGGAGATTTTGAAATATACTCGTTCAATAGGACATGCCTAACAGAATCATTCTAATAATACTTGACTTTTAATGAAAGCCATAGTAAAACACTATTTATGGCTAATATTATACCCATTCAAGGAAAAGGACTTAGAAATGAATGCATTTTTAAGTAAAGAATTAAAATAGCCTCTTATTCCTCTTTTAAGAAAACTGAATTGGGTAATAAATAACGGGGAAGAAATTATAACATTTATAATGAGCTGTATATATCTAGAAGAATTAGCACATACTGTAGAGGATTTTTTCAATCCTAGCAGAGAACTTCCAAGAGTGTTCCTGAGAACACCGAAAGATTAATCAAAAGGCAAAGGTCAAGTATCTGAGATACCAGAAAGGAGGACTGGGTCAGCCAAAGAACCAAGCAATAAAGACTAACCACCAGAAGATATACAACTACCAGGAGATAATAACGATCTGGATACAGGACAAGATTCACAAAAATAGAAATCTCAAGGAGGAGGATGAGATCCCGATAATAGTGGAGATGATGGCTCAGACTCTGATAAAGCATCATTAGTTGCCAATCAACCTTTAGTTAGAAAGCTCCAACGAAGAAAATCAGTTGAATACCAATAATAGGAATCTACTACAGGAATAGTTACAATAGGTAACCATGAGACAATAAACCTTTTAAAAGGGCTAAAGATTAATCTACCAGAAAAAATTTAAGGAGAAGACAAAAAATAGCAAGACTCACAATATTTTGACTCTTGGGCCACAGTAATGCTATAATGAATGCTACTAGGCAGTATTCATTTGGTACTATTTATATAATCTATATCTGTAGGGATGGACGTTTATATAATTCAGTTCTGCTGAGGTAAGACTTTAGAAGGGTAGAGAGATTACTATGTAGGACATTCCCAAAAGGAACAGTAGTTAACTGATATAATCTATCTTATATGATTTATGCTATCTAAGCTATATGATCTAGATCTGATCAGTATATATAGGCTTGCTTGTTGCTACTTGCTTATTGCTTCTTGACTGTTGGATTCCAGAGAAAATCCAGTGCCTATGTATACTCTTCTGAGATCTAATAACTAAAGAAATAAATACAATAAAGGGTAGTACACCAAAAGGTGGTATGCCGTACTAAAGAGGTCATGTGGCCATAGTAATGAGTCACAAGGCCGGAACAAAGATCATGTGGCCATAGTAGTAACTTACATGTTCCAAATAAAGGTCATGCGGTCATACTGAGGGTGTGCTGATATGGCAAGTTCTATGGAATTTCCCAAAGTAAATTCCATATGCTATGGACACTTATAAAGTAGTAGGAAATAGTAGAAGGCTAGTTCTTTGACCGAGAGGCTTAGTTATTTAATATAGTAGTATTATAGGAAATACAAAAGTATATAAGCAATTATATAAGCAATAAAACATTCTCTATTACACTTTTCCACATAGAAGGATTTCCTATCCTTACTTCTCTCGTTCTGCCAAATTGATTTCCATACGTCCTAAGATTTAATATATTATTAATACATTTGCATTAATATGAATATCATTAGTAGTTTCTTGCCCTATAATTCGATCTCGTTTTTGTTGAATGAGAGCTTTAGTTTCATCTCTAGTTTATGGTCCTTGTTTTCTTCGAGTTGTTCGTCAACTCTTAAATGTATTTTCTAAACTTCTGGTTGTCCAGAAATCTTGGAGAATTTTGGTAGTGATATCCTTGGCGTTTACTCAGGAATCATGTTCAAGAGAGTATCCTAGCCATCTGACCTTATATTGTCTTTCTCCAGTTCAAGGAGCTGTTCTGAATTCTAATACTTTTTTAACTTTATAAGGATCATCTTGAATTGTTCCCAGTTCTTAAATTTGTCTTCAAGAGAACTAGATAGAATCGTTTTTATAATATGGTTTGAGTTTGCTGACATGAAAAGTATTATATATGAGTTGAAGATCGGGTTGGCTGGATAGGTCTAGGCTATAATTATTACATTTCCAATTTCTAGAAATAATAGAAAATAGGCCTAGCCATCTTGGTTTGAGTTTAGGTGAGATATTTGATATATTGATATTTTCTGAGGAAAGTATGACTTGTTGTCCGACTGAAAATTTGATTGTATTAGGTAGTCATTTATTCGCTTGAGATGCTAGAGTCTTGGTATTATAATAGTTTTTAGACATTACTTCATAACGTTCATTTACCAGTATATATGTATTAATAGGATATAGAAGTATCAATATGCCAAGATATGTATTAAATCCAAATAGTATAAAATAGGGGCTATTCTGTCTAGTGGTGTTATACCTAGAGTTGAGTTTCAACTGTATCTCTTATAGTTTCTATAGCCAATCAAATCCTTTGATTTTACAGGCTCTTGCTACTTACAGAATTTCTTTGTTCACAATTTCTGATTGTCTATCTGCATATAAATGATATGCGGTGGATAGTTCCAACTTGATTCCTTTACTTCTAGACTAATCTTGAAAATGTGATGACATATAAAGAGTGTCTTGATCAAAAACAATACAAAAAGGGTATTCCATAGTTGGGACTACCTATATATCAAAAGTAGTAGTATACTATTCTACTGTGAAATTATCTGAGACAGAAATAAAAAACTTGAATCCTGATGATCTATCGACAATCATCCAAAGTCTTGAAATACAAACAACATGATCTTTTTCAACAGGAATATTTGGGTACAAAATTAAATACTTAGTAAAGAGAGGTACTAACTTAAGAAAATCCATCGATATGTCTGTCCATAGCCTTCTTGGTTTATTTAATAGGGTTACAAGTCCAAGTAGCGCCTTGTTGGAATACTTTGTCTGTTGACAAGTATTACAACTTCTAATATAGTCCTTAGTTGGTTCTGTAAAGGACTGGTTATTATATTGGACAGTAAGATATTTCATCCTTTTTTCAATACCACCATGAGTGGTTGCTTCATGTGCATCTTTAATAACCAATTCGAGATAGTTCTTACCTTCGATATTAATGCTAGAGGGCAAGACTAATCTCTATTGTCCTTGTTAGTTCTTGACATACGAAAATCCATCTTTTCTTTTATAATCCTCACAGCTGATAATGGTATCATGATAGTTCTTCCAAATAGGACATACTCTCATACATGTCTGGTATGCAGCTTTCATTCCTATACCTTAATCTAGCCAATGGGTAATAAAATAGTCCTTATCGTCTACCCATCCATCACTAATGTATTTCTCTTCAATGAGCTTGTTGAGGGTAGGTTCGATCCTTTGGTTGAAGTCATTGATAGTAGGTTTCTTATCCTTACATATAGAAGCATTTTGTCCTGAAACCTTACAGAAATCACAACGCTGTCTGGAGGTCTTAGTATCTTAAATAAACGAGGGTTCTGGGTCCTTGTTAATGGCTACTCGGTTTTGGAAATGACTGGTAATGGCAGCAGTATTGATTGGAGTTGTATTACAGCTGCTAGCAGTTGCAACTGGTTGTTGAAGTATATTCCATGGTTGTTGAGGGGTAACGGAAGTATCCTTAATCTTATGTTCCATTTGTCAAGTACTCATCTGTTCAATAGAGTTACTGAACTGAAAGTCATGTTGGAGAATTATGTATGCTAGCTTATTGGTATTCCATCTTTTTGCCCATTCTCTAATTTCATAGATAGCTTCGTTGCAGCTAAGAGGTTGTGGAACTAGATATGGTAGTGTTTATTGTACTGGTGCTAGTTCCTTATTAGAGTCATTTGCAATAGAGAGGTACTCAATATAACTCTTAGGGAATTCCTTCTCCTTCTTAAGAACTGAGGCTGATAGGTTACTGTTCATACTGCCATATCCATGGTAATTGTAGATTGTATATGTTTCGATGATGAACATGCAGTTGTTCATAGCATGGGAGCTGCCATAAGTAGGACAGTAAAAATCTCGATAAAAGGACCAGTATATCCTCTTATATTGTTGCCAATTGCTAAGAGCTAGGTCAATAGCAATTTCTTTCACTTCTTCAGGAGTGAGAGTGTGTTGTTGAGTGCTTTTAGAAGAGGAAGGCCTATATCTTAGTCCAAGAACTGTTAAAGGTTTGTTCTTATTTATATTGGGTACTCGGTCATACCCAGTAAAAACTTCTTCTAGTATAGTAGATAGAGTCTCATTATCTGAAGACTCTTCTTCCTTAATCATATCATATTCACTATCTTCATTCTGAATGCCTTCAAAGTATAGACAGAAGATATAGTTTTCAAGTTCTTTTGCTTTTCTATAACATTTGTTGAAGTCGCAGTCAACATACTTAAAGTTGATAGCTCTACAAGAAACCATTTCATTCTGAGTAGAGGTTTCTAGTGAGTGGAAAGTTCTTAAAGTATTGGTAGAGATGATGCGGTTGTAAATGTTGTTAGAAGGATCGATGCTATTGAAAATATAATCATCCTCAATGGTGGGAATGTCAGGGTATTTATACTTTCTTAATAGAGTATCTGCTATCAAATTTTCCTTTCCTATAGTATGCTAAATGTTTGTATCAAATTCCACTAGATAATCTTACCATCGCCTCAATTTCTGAATTGTTGGTATCTGAGTATAGAAAGTTACTAGTGCTTTATGGTCAGTAAGGATAGTGAACTTATAACCTAATAATTGTGCTACAAAAAATTTCAATGAGTCAATAATTACCAATAATTCCTTTTAGAAGGTGAGATAATTAAGTTGTGCTGGATTAAATTTTCTTGAGTGGAAGCATGATAGTTTGATGTGCGTTAGCAGTCCTTGTACTATCCACGATTCTAGTTCTATATCACTAGCATCATAGACTAAATATTTGGGTTCAGTAGACTCATTATTCCAGGGTTTTAAAACATGTAGGGAATTGACGAGTTCCTTTAGTTTTTCAAATACTGCATTATCAGTGTCTGTCCATTCCTATTTCTTTATTTCTCCTTGCAGTTCTGACAGGGTACTTGCATACGATGCTAAGTCCAGGATAAATCTGCTAAGATAATTAACAATTCCAAGGAATCCTCTAAGGTCCTTTTTCCGAGTAGGAGTTGGAAATATTAATATAGTGGTTCGCTTCTTTGGATCTACATGTAGTCTATCTGATATCAAAATGTGTCCTAAGATTTCCAATTTTAGAGTAAAGAACTAGCATTTGCTTTCTTTGAGATAGAATTTCTTATTTTGCAAACATTGAAGTACTTTCTTCAATAATTTTATATGTTCCTCATGTGTTTTGGAAAAAATAATAATATAATCAATATAGATGATTAAATCTTTATAGACTATATCTTTAAAAATTTCATGTATAATGTGAACCATAGTAGCTAGTGTATTACGATCCTCTTATTGTATGACTCTACTCCTGAAATATTCTAGATGACATAGAAAAGTAGAGTATTGTTCTGATTTCTTGTTGTTTTTAATATTAAAAAATCTATTGGCTAAGTCAAGCTTAGTATAAATGTGATACTCCACTACTAGTTCAATAGCTTCATTAATATCTGGTAGAGGGTATGGTCTAGTTCAGTAGCTAAATTACAGTCTTGATAGTCATTAACATATCTAGCTTCTTCCGGTTTGTCTCGTTCAGAAATAGTGAACATAACTACAGTATTTGTGTTATTTTCTACTCTATAAATATGATATGATGCTTCTTTCTCAATTAATTTGTCATAAATTTGTTGTCTAAATCGATGTCCTAAGGGTCGCTATTTTGGTATCTAAGTAGCTCTGGGTTTTGGTTTAATAGAGTAATTAATTTTTCTTAGTGGCGACAATTCCCATGGAATTATCTTTAGAAATAATAAAGGAAACTCTGTTATAGAATTGAATTGCTTCTTTACAGTAGAAACAGCTGTCATGAGTTCTCTTTCTAAATCAGTATTTTCCATATCACTAATAATTTCCCAATTATCTAGTTCACTATAATCTGAAACTGATTTACAGCTGACCTGAGTATATGCTGATCTTATACTATTCACTATGGTTCTAGATCCTTTCCATGTACTTAACTGGAATCTAGGAATATTTTCCTGTTAGATAGGAACTGGTTCCTGATGAGCTAGGATTATTACTTTTACTTTGCTCAGAGTGGGTTCCCCTAAAATTATGTCCCATCTAGTTAAATGAGCTACATAAAATGTTCGTTCTTCTATATAATCTATCCAATCTAGTTTGATAGTACAGGCTTCATCTATCATTCTTTTTGAGCCTTTAATTGCTGTACTTAATGATTTCTTCTCAATACTTTAGTCAGTATTTTATATAAGTATATAAATTGAGAATTAATTAAGTCTCCTCCTTTGTTTGGAGATTAATTAAAGCCAGTACAGGGTGTTCGTTAGCCTTAACGAATACCTTGCTAAAATCAGGTACCTATCTTGACAAGGGTCATTCCTTGATTTTATCCTTATTGGTTTGATTCTTGGTAGCTATCGGCATAGCTAAATCCTGTGTGGCTATATGTATGGGTACCTTATTTTGTCATTTCCTACAGTCCTTGTAGGAGTGTCCAGGGTTCCAACACTATAGAAATTTCTTGTCTCTAATTTATTACATCTTCATCTTCTGATCCAATTTTTTTGTGATAGTGTCCCAATCTGAATCCTTCCATTTTTGTATATTGGGTTTGGTAGTGGGATTGCTGCTAGGATTAAATCCTGGTTTTTGTCATTGATTCTGGTCTTTGCATGGACCATAACTCTGATTTTCATTTCGAGGGTATTATTATTGGGATGTATTTGGTATGGATGGTGGGGCAATATCCTTTTTTGAAGCTTTATATGACTCCACTTGATATATGAGCTAATCACATAACCATTCTTCTTTAATTAAAGGAATTAATGTTGCTGACATATATGGTGGCAGGTAATTAAGAAACTTTCTTCTTTCTACTTCCTGTGATATTGACTGTTTACTATTCTTGTCGATTAATTTGATTTGCATTTCAGTAAGCCAATTAGCAAACTATTTAATCCCTATGTAATGTCTGTCCTTGTATGGTGTGGCTGTCTCCTATTGTTTCTATAAAATATCTTTGCAGGTAGAGGGTATCAAAAAATCTCTTAGTACTAGCATGAAGCTAAAGAATTTCGCATCCTTCCCTTTCTCTCTCAGGAATTGATTATAAGTAGTAAGCGCACTTCCTTCCATTCTGAATCCAACAATTTCCAAAGCTAAAGCGCTTTCTAAATCTATCTCTTTCAGAACCAACCAATGTTGCATTGCTATGGCCCAAGAGTCAAAATATTATGAGTCTTACCATTTTTTGTCTTCTCCTTTAATTTTTTCTGGTAGATCAATCTTTATTCCTTTTAAAAGGTGTGTTGTCTTGTGGTTACCTATTGTAACTATTCCTGTAGTAGATTCCCATTGTTAGTGTTCAACTGATTTTCTTCATTAGAGTTTTCTAACTAAAGGTTGAGTGGCAACTGATAATACTTTATCAGAGTCTGAGCTATCATCTCCACTATCATTGGGATCTTGTCCTCCTCCTTGCAATTTCTGCTTTTATGGATTTGGTCCTATATCCAGATCATTATCGTCTTCTAGTAGTTGTGTATCTTCTAGTAGTTGGTCTTTTTCACTTGGTTCTTTGGCTGACCCAGTTCTTCTTTCTAGTGTATCAAGTGCTCAACCTTTGCCTTTCGATTGATCTTTTGGTATTCTCAGGAACACTTCTAAAAGTTTATTGCCAGGATTGAAAAAATCCTCCACAGTATGTATAGTTTCTTTTAGATGAGTGCCACTCATCATAAATACCATAATTTCTTTCTAATTATTCAATACCTAATTCGGTTTCCTTAATAGAGGAACAATAGGTTTCTTTAGTTCTTTACTTAAAAAAGCAATCATTTCTAAGTCATTTTCTTTGAATGGGTATGGTATCATCCATACATAATGTTTTACTATGGCTTCTAGTAGGAGTTGAGTATCTTCAGGATGATACTGTTGTGCATGTACTATTGAGTGAGCATATTTCAAAATTTCCTCAACGGTTGGGAGATGACTATCCTAAAATTCTTCTAGTATGAGAGGCAATTTTATACTAAAATATAGTTTACTTCCTTCTCCACCTAGTTCTCCTATTTCTATATCTATTAGTAGATTTACTTCCTCTTCTATGCTAGGAACTATAAATCTGGCTTTTCTGGAAGTTTGATCTACTAATTTCTTAATTTCTTTAGGTAACATAGTTAACTGCCTCGACCTCTTAGTCTTCTTATTAAGTGCAGATGCCATTGATATCTGATTTTGTTATCTGTCTACAACTAAATACAGCTAGTTATACAATACAATTGTCGAGTTACTTTTCCTCTTTGGTACCTTACTATGTTGATAGTGTAGTAGATGATAATCCTACTGATGTCCATTCGACTGACAGTTCGGTTGGCTCTGTAGCTCACTCGATTGGTCAGGCTAGATGTCAGAATCCTAATGTTTCTTATGGTCCTGGTTTTTCTTTGTCTACTTGGCTAGAATCTAATTCTAGTTCTTCTGGCAAGACTATCACTTTTTCTGATTGGTGTGTTGAGGTAGATATTGGGGGCACAGAGGTTTTAGTAGAAATGTCTGGGCCTAAGGAAGGTTGTGATGGAGGTAATTCTTTTCTGGAAGGATTGGCTACAGTAGAGGCAGCGAGATTTAAGTCTTGGGATTGTAATGCTTGGTTGTTTAGACCAATTATTCCTGGGACCTGGGGGGCCGGTTTTTCAATAGTGTACTGAATTTACAGGTATAGATGTAATGGCAGTTGGCAGGAGTGTAAGATGAGTTGTTGATCTTATTGGGAAAAGTGTTGTGAATGAGAGTGCAATTGTTTAATATGGGATACCACTGCCCGTTAGAGCTCTGCTTAGCTTGCTTCTAACTCTTTTGTTGATGTACTATAGTTGGGAGTCTAATATCTCATTATTAGATGATTTGCTAGCTAGTTGAATATTAATATCGTTTTATATATGCATGTTCATGTGTGTAGGGGTGTGTGTCATATTGTATACACTTGCTTAAGTGTAATAAAGTATTCGAAGGTTGATCAGGCCTTGGATTTAAGAGTAAAGATTAGGTAAATAAGTTAAAAATAATGTAATAAACACTACTAGGTAGTATTCATTCGGTATGGTTCATACAATCTATATTCGTAGACATGGACATTTGTGTATTTCGGTTCTACTAAGGTAAGACCTCATTAGGATAGGGAGATTACTACATGAGACTTTCCCAAAGGGAACAGTAATTAACTGGTATAATCTATCTTAAATGATTTATGCTATCTAAGATATATGATCTTGATCTGATTGGTATATATAGGCTTCCTTGTTGCTGCTTGCTTGCGGCTTCTTAACTGTTAGATTCCAGAAGGAATCCAGCGCCTATTTATACTCCTCTGAGATCTAATGACTAAACAAATAAATACAATAAAGGATAGCATACCAGAAGGTGGTGCACTGTACAAAAGTGGTCATGTAGCCATAGTAATGAGTCACACAACTGGAACAAAGGTCATGTAGCCATAGTGGTAACTTATATATTCAAAACAAAGGTCATGCGGTTATACTGAGGATGTGCTCATATGGCAAGTTCCATGGAATTTCCTATAGCAAATTCAACATGCTATAGACACTTATAAAGCAGTAGGAAATGGTGGAAGGCTAGTTCTTTAACAGAGAGGCTTAGTTATATAACACAGTAGTAATATAGGAAATACAAAAGTATATAAGCAATTATATAAGCAATGAAACATTCTCTATTATAAATGCAACATTGGTTGGTTCTAAAAGGGATAGATTTAGAAGGCACCTTAGCTTTAGAAATTGTTAGGTTCAGAATAGAAGGGAGTATGCTTACTACTTATAATCAATTCCTAAGAGAGAAAGGGAAGGATGCAAAATTCTTTAGCTTCATACTAGTACTAAGTAATTTTCTGATACTCTCTACTAGAAAAGATATTTTATAGAAAAAATAGGAAATAGCTACACCATACAAGGACAGATATCATATGGGGATTAAACAGTTTACTAATTGGCTTATTGAAATACAAATTAAATTAATCAATAAGAATAGTAAACAGTCAATATTGCAAGAAGTAAAAAGAAAAAAGTTTCTTAATCACCTACCACCATATATGTCAGTAACATTAATTCCATTAATTAAGGAAGAATGGTCATATGATCAGCTCATATATCAAGTGGAGTCATATGAAGCTTCAAAAAAAGATATTGCCCTACTATCTATACTAAATATATCCCAACAACAACACCCTCAGAATGAAAATCAGAGTCATATTCTATGCAGGAACCAGAATCAATGACAAAAAATAGGATTTAATACTAATAACAATCCCAGCACCAAATCTAATACAGAAAAATAGAAGGACTCAGATTGGAACACTATTACAAAAAAATTGGATTAGAAGACAAAGATGTAATTAATTAGAGACAAGAAATGTCTATAGTGTTGGAACCCTGGACACTCCTATAAGGACTGTAAGAAATGACAAAATAAAGTATCTATGTGTACAGCTGCACAAGATTTAGCTATGCCAATAGCTATCAAGAACTAAACCAATGAGGATAAAATTAATGAATGACCCTTGTCAAGACAAGTACCTGATTTCAGTAAGGTATTCATTAAGGCTAATGAACATCCCACACTAGCTTTAATTGATCTCTAAACAAAGGGAGGAGACTTAATTAATTCTCAATTTGTATATCTATACAAAATATTAACCAAAAGAATTGAGAAGAAATCATTAAGTATAGCAATTAAAGGCTCAAAAGGAATGATAGACAAAGCCTGTACTATCAAACTAGATTAGATAGGTTATATAGAAGAATGAACATTCTATATAGCACATTTAACTAGATGGAACATAATTTTAGGAGAACCTACTCTCAGCAAAGTGAAAGCAATAATTCTGGCCTATTAGGAACTAGTTCCTATCTAACCAGAAAATACTTCTAGATTCCAGCTAAGTATATGGAAAGGATCTAGAACCATAGTGAATAGTATAAGATCAGCATATACTTAGATCAGCTGTGAATCAGTTACAGATTATAGTAAACTAGATAATTGGGAAATTATTAGCAATATAGAAGATACTGATTCAGAAAGAGAACTTGTGACAGTGGTTTCTACTGTACAGAAGTAATTCAACCTTGTAACAGAGTTTCCCTGATTATTTCCAAAGACAATTCCATAGGAATTGCCGCTACTAAGGAAAATTAATCACTCTATCAAACCAAAACCTAGAGCCACTTGGATACTAAAATAGCAAGCCTTAGGACATCAATTTAGACAACAAATCCATGACAAATTAATTGAGGAAGAAGTGTCAGGTCATATATTTAGAGTAGAAAGTGATACAAATACTGTAGTATTGTTCACTATTCCTAAATGGGGCAAACCGGAAGAAGTCAGACACGTTAATAACTATTGAGACTGCAATTTAACTGTTGAACTAGACTATACCCCACTACCAGATCTTAATGAAGCTATTGCACTAGTAGTGGAGAATGCCATTTGGACTAAGCTTGACTTAGCTGATGGATTTCTTAATATCAGAAACAACAAGGAATCAAAACAATTGTTTACCTTTCTATATCACCAAGGATATTTGAGGAGTAGAGTCATGCAACAAGGGGATCGTAATGCACCAGCTACTGTAGTTTGTGTTATGCATGAAATTTTTAAAGATATAGTCTATAAAGATTTAATCATCTATATTGATGATATTATTATTTTTTCCAAAATGTATAAGAAACATGTAAAATTATTGAAGAAAGTACTTCAATATTTGCAAGATAAGAAATTCTATCTCAAAGAAAGTAAATGCCAGTTCTTTACTCTAAGATTGGAAATCTTAGGACACATTTTGATATCAGATAGATTACATGTAGATTCTAAAAAGAGGACTACTATATTAATATTTCCAACTCCTACTTGGAAAAAGGACCTTAGAGAATTCCTTGAAATTGTTAATTATATAAGCAGATTTATCCCCAACTTAGCATTATATGCAAGTACCCTGTCGGAACTGCAAGAAAAAACAAAGAAATGGGAACGGACAGATCCTCATAACACAGTGTTTGAAAAACTAAAGAAACTCATAAATTCTATACATGTTTTAAAACCCTAGAATAACAAGTCTACTGAACCCAAATATTTAGTATGTGATACTAGTGATGTAGGACTAGGATTGGGGATAGGTCAAGGACCACTAACGCATATCAGACCATTATGCTTCCACTCAAGAAAATTTAATCAAGCATAACTTAATTATCCCACCTTCCAAAAAGAATTATTAGTGATTATTAACTCATTGAAATTTTTTGAAGCACAATTAAGAGGTCACAAGTTCACTATCCTTACTGACTACAAACCATTAGTAACCTTCCATACTCAAATGCCAACAAGTCAGAAATTAAGGTAATGGCAAGATTACCTAATGGAATTTGATACAGACATTTAGTATACCGTAGAAAAGGAAAATTTGATAGTAGATGCTCTATTAAGAAAGTATAAATACTCTAATACTTCTACTACTAAGGACGTCTATATTTCCAACAGCATTGATTTTTCTAACCACACCTACAACTGCAATATCTCTACCAATACTTTAAGAACTTTCCACTCACCAGAAACCTCTACTCAGAACAAAATGGTTTCTCAAGTAGCTATCAATTTCAAGCATGTCGACTGTGACTTTAATAAATATTGTGGAAGAGCCAAAGAACTTGGATACCATATCTTCTATCCATATTTAGAAGGCATTCAGGATGAAGATAGTGAATATGACATAATCAAAGAAGAAGAGTCCTTAGACTATGAGACTCTATCTACTATACCAGAAGAGGTTTTTACTGGGTATAACCGAGTACCCAATATAAATAAGAACAAACCTTTAACAGTTCTTGGACTAAGATATAGGCCTCTCTCTTCTGAAAGCACTCTACAAAATGCCCTCGCTCCTGAAGAAGTGAAAGAAATTACTATTAACCTAGCTCATAGTAATTGGCAACAATACAAGAGGATGTACTGGTTCTTTTGTTTAGATTTTTACTGTCCTACTTATGGTAGCTCCCACGCCATGAATAACCATATGTTTACCATCAAAACATATGCAATCTGCAACCACTACAGACATGGCAGTATGAACTATAACCTATTAGCCTCAGTTCTTAAGAAGCAGAAGGAATTCCATAAGAGTCATATTGGGCACTTCTCAGCTGCAAATGACTCTCATAAGGAACTAGCACCAGTACAATAGACACTAGTATATCCAGTTCCACAACCTCTTAGCTACAATAAAGCTATCTATGAAATTAGAGAATTGGCGAAAAGATAGAATACCAACAAGCCAGCATGCATAACTCTCCAACATGACTTTCAGTTCAGTAACCCTATTGAACAGATGAGTACTTATCAAATGGAACAGAAGATCAAAGATACTTCTGTTGCCCCTTAACAACTATAGAATGTACCTCAACAACTAGCTGTAACTGCTAGCAGCAGTAATGTAACTCCAATCAACACTGCTACTATTACTACTCATTCTCAAAAGCGAGTAGCTATTAACGAAGACCCTGAACTCTTCTTTATTCAAGATACTAAAACCTACAGATAGTATTGTAATTTCTGTAAGTTTTCAGGACATAATACTTCTACTTATAATGAGAAGAAACCTACCATCAATGACTTCAACCAAAAGATTAAACCGACCCTCAACAAACTCATTGGAGAGAAACATATCAATGACGGATGGATAGATGATAAGGACTATTTCATTACCTATTGGCTTGATCAAGGCACAGGAATGAAAACTGCATACCAGATATGTATGAGAGTATGTCCTATCTCGAAGAACTACTATGATACCTTTGTCAGCTGTAAGGATTATAGAAGATAAGATGGATTTTTATATATCAAGAACCAACAAGTATAATAGAGATTAGTCTTGCCCTCTACCTTTAATATCAAAGGTAAGAACTATCTCAAATTAGTTATTATAGATGCATATGAAGCAACTTCTCATAGTAGTATTGAAAAAACAATGAAATATCTTACTGACCGATATAATTACCAGTCCTTTGCAGAACCAACTAAGGACTACATTAGCAGTTGTGATACTTGTTAATGGACAAAGTATTGCACTAAGGCACTGCTTAGACTTATAACCCTATTATATGTACCAAAAAGGCCATGGACAGATATATTAATAGATTTTCTTAAGTTAGCACCTATCTTTACTAAGTATTCAATTTTGTACCCGAATATTCCTGTTGCAGAAGATCATGTTGTTTGTATTTTATGACTTTGAATGATTGTCAATAGATAATAAAGATTCAAGTTTCTTATTTATATCTCAGATAATTTTACAGCAGAACAATATACTGCTACTTTTGATACTCATATAGTCCTAACTATGGAATACGTTGTTTGTATTGTTTTTGATTAAGATACTCTTTTTATGTCATCGCTTTTTTAGGCTTGGGCTAGGAATAAAGGAATCAAGTTGGAACCGTCTACTGCATATTATCTATATGTAGATAGACAATCAGAAATTGTAAACAAAGAAATTCTGCAAGTAGTAAGAGGCTGTAAAATCAAAGAATTTGATTGGTTATAGAAACTACTAGAGATATAGTTGAAACTCAACTCTAGGTATAACACTACTAGATAGAATAGCCCCTATTACACACTGTTTGGATTTAATGCATACCTTGGCATATCGATACTTCTATACCCTATTAATACATATATACCGGCAAATGAACTTTATGAAGTAACATCTAAAAACCTTTATGATGCCAAGAAGACTTAAGCATCTTAAGCAAACAAAGGACTACCCAATTCAACCAAATTTTCAGTCGGACAACAAGTTATACTTTCCTCAAAAAATATCAATATATCGAATGTCTCACTTAAACTCAAACCTAGATAGTTAGGCCCATTTCCTATTATGTCTAGTAATTGGAAACCCAATAATTATAGTCTAGACCTATCAAACTAACCCAATTTAGATCTCATATATAATACTTTTCATGTCAGCAAACTCAAACCATATTATAAAAATAATTCTACCCAGTTCCCTCAAAGACAAATTCAAGAACTGGGACCAGTTCAAGATAATTATTGTGAAGTTTAAAAAGTATTAGAATTCAGAACTCCTCAAACTGGAGAAAAACAATATAAGATTAGATAGCTAGTATACTCTCCTAAACATGATTCCTAGGTAAACGCCAAAGATATCACTACCAAAATTCTCCAAGATTTGTAGATGACTGGAAGTTTGGAAAATACATTTAAGAGATGACAAACAACTCAAGGAAAATAAGGACTATGAACTAGAGACGAAACTAGAGCTCTCATTCAATAAGAATGAGATCGAATTATAAGTCAAGAGAATACTAAGGATATTCATATTAATGCCAATGTATTAATAATGCATCAAATTTTAGAACGTATGGAAATCAATTTGGCAGAATGAGAGAAGTAAGGATAGGAAATCCTTTTATGTGGGGAAGTGTAATGGAGAACATTTTATTGCTTATATAATTGCTTATATACTTTTATATTTCCTATATTACTACTATATTATATAACTAAGCCTCTCAGTCAAAGGACTAGCCTTCTACTATTTTCTGCTGCTTTATAAGCGTCCATAGTATACAGAATTTACTATATGAGTACACCCTCAATATAGGCATATGACCTTTATTTTATACGTATAAGTCATCACTATGGCCACATGACCTTTGTTCCAGCCATGTGACTCATTATTATGGCCATATGACCTCTTTTATATAGTGCACTACCTTTTGGTGTACCATCCTTTATTGTATTTATTTCGTTAGTCATCAGATCTCAAAGGAGTATAAATAGGCACTGGATTCCCTCTGGAATCTATTAGAGAACAAGCAACGAGCAAGCAGCACACAGCAGCAAGCAAGTCTATATACTAATTAGATTAAGATCATATAGCTTAGATAGCAGAAATTATATAAGATAGATTATACTAGTTAATTACTATTCCTCTTTGGGAATGACCCATATAGTAATCTCCTTACCATTGGGAGGTCTTACCTAAGCACAACCGAAATACACAAATGTCCGTGCCTATGGATATAGATTATATGAATGGTACCGAATAAATACTGCCTAGTAGCATTCATTACAGAGTGGGTTCTACTAAAATTATATCCCATCTAGTTAAATATACTACATAGAATATTCGTTCTTCTATATAACCTATCCAATCTAGTTTGATAGTATAGGCTTTGTCTATCATTCTTTTTGAGCCTTTAATTATGATGCTTAATGATCTTTTCTCAATACTTCTAGTCAGTATTTTATATAAATATACAAATTGAGAGTTAATTAAGTCTCTTGCCTTCATTTGGAGATCAATTAAAGCCAGTGTGGTGTGTTCGTTAGCTTTATCGAATACCTTGCTGAAATCAGGTACTTATTTTGATAAGGGTCATTGCTTGATTTTATCCTTATTAGTTTAGTTTTTGGTAGCTATCGTCATAGCTAAATCCTATATGGCTGTACATATGAGTACCTTATTTTATTGTTTCCTACAGTTCTTATAAGAGTGTACAGGATTCCAACATTATAGATATTTCTTATCTCTAATCAATTGCATCTTTATTTCCTGATCCAATTTTTTTGTGATGGTGTCTCAATCTAAGTTCTTCCATTTTTTTGTATTAGGTTTGATTCTAGGATTGCTGCTAGGATTAAATCCTGTTTTTTGTCATTCATTCTGGTCCCTGTATTATAAAGGCACTTCATTCCTAATGAAAGAATATGTACTAAAGGACTTAGTAAGAGCTTCAATAGTATTGCTAACTTAGAAAAGAAAAAAAGATAGAGAAATCCCAAAAGTAGAATTATACTTTATAAAATTGCTGTTTTTCTTCCTTTTGCCTCCTTCGAGTTTTTCCATAAAAATACCATAACTACCATATTCTTCTGCTCTCTATTACAATAATATCATTATCAACCAACAAGACTAACTTTTGTATAAATCTGCCTCTAACTAACCATCATACTGACACCCATCTCTCTAGACACTCGAACAACCCTGTTCAACTGTTATTTCTTTACTCTTCCCTTATTCAAAACCCAAAAAACTATGTTCAACTGTCAAACCTTTTGCTTATTCAATATCCAAACAACTCTGTTCGACTGTCAAATCTTTTGCTTATTTGACATCTGAACAACTCTATTCGACTGTCAAATCGCTTGCTTATTCAATACCTAAACAACTCTGTTCGACTATCAAATCTCTTACTTATCTAGCATATTAGCCTCTTTAATTTGATACTCGAACAAGTCTATTTAGGTGTCAGCATTAATAAGCAAATTACTAAAATCAATGCTATTCATTCAAATAACTAAATCACTTGACAAATGAAAACCAATAAAATAAATAATATAAAATAAAATAATAATAAAAAACTAAAAAAAACTCAAAAAATTAAAATTTTTCCTACTCTTCCTTATTCTCCACTATATCTGAACCCTCTAATAAGAGTTGATATCTTCGTCAACCCAACAAAATCTAACCCAAAAAATAAATAAATACTAAAGAAAAACAATTTAACCAAATATACTATAACTTATAAAAACCTATATCATCCCTAAAAAAAATGTATCCAAATAAAATAAAAGCACTATTAATATCCTCAAAAAAAAACCCTATATTCCTAACTAAAGAAAACAGATAATTTACTCCAAAAAAGAAAAACCAAAACATTAAATAAAAAGAAACCCTACTCATTATCCTCCTCTTCCTCCTTATTATCATCATCATCATCAAGGAAAATTTCAGGTGCCTTTTTCATCAGGAAAAAAAATAGATTGTCTCCCATGCGTCAGACGCCACTGATGCTACCGGAGACATTCTGCCAGTTGGGGATGCCGCCCTCCGGATGTCGCGTCTGGGACGCACCACTGTCTTCGGGAGACACTGGAGGCATTCTGCTACTTGGGGATGACCTCCTCTAGATGTCCCATCCAGGAGACACCACTGTCTCTCAGTATCTCTGTGTGTCCCCGAGAGACACCACCGTCTCTGAGTGTCTCCGAGAGACACCACTGTCTCCGGGAGACAGATCGGAGACATTCTGCTACTTGGGCATGACCTCTCTAGATGTCCCGTCCGGGAGACACCACTGTCTCTAAGTGTCTCTAAGTGTCTCCAGGAGACAGACCGGAGACATTCTGCTACTTGGGCATGACCTCTCTAGATGTCCCGTCCGGGAGACACCACTGTCTCTGAGTGTCTCTGAGTGTCCCCGAGAGACACCACTGTCTCTGAGTGTCTCCGAGAGACACCACTGTCTCCAGGAGGCAGACCGGAGACATTCTGCCACTTGGGGACGACCTCCTACGGATGTCGCGTCTGGGAGACACCACTGTCTCTGAGTGTCTTCGAGAGACACCACTGTCTCTGGGAGACAGACCGGAGACATTCTGCTACTTGGGGACGACCTCCTCCAGATGTCACGTCTGGGAGACACCACTGTCTCTGGGTGTCTGTGAGTGTCTGCAGGAGACCTTTACCCCACTCGAGTCTCCTAGCATATGCCCTGCCTATCGGGTGCTCCTACCGTCCGTCCTCCCGATCATTGTCTTCATGTTGCACACTCTCTTACGCTGTTCACCTAGCGTCACCCGCTGTCTGTCTCCCAGTGAACTCCTATAGTCTCTTGTCGACTGCCTGCCTCCCAGAGGTTCATAATTACCCACTATATCCCCTTGCCACCTTAGTCTCCTAGCGACCCCTAACTTGCAAATTGTGTTGCACACATTGGTGGCCATTCAGAAGCCTAGCATTGCCTTTCCATAGCGCTCCCCATTTATTTATCCCCCTATGCAATCTTCGTATCCCTTCTATCCACTGATGTACATTCAACCTGAGTCCAATATCTTCTCCATATCCCAACATTATAAACAAAATCAACAAAAATATAACAGAGATCAACCAGCTCAAAAAATATAATTCTTCACCCGCCCCCCCCCAAAAAAAAAAAAAAAACCAATTGCCTTATGCTGGTCACCCTTAACCACTTACATGACACTCACAACATCAGCAAAAAAAAATATGCGTCAGGACGTACCACTAAGTGTCCGGACGCGAGTTTCCGTCCTGTGCGTCTTATGCGTCTGGACGCACTAGAACGTTGCCCCCTCGCCTGTGACACAACACCAATGCTGGGCAGTTGCTCTCGTATCTGGATGCACTGGAACGTTGCCCCCTCGCCTGGGATGCAACACCAATGCTGGGCAGTTGATCTCACATCTGGGACGCACTGGGATGTTGCCCCCATGCCTGGGACGCAAGCATACATGCAACCTTTGTCCCGACGCACTTGGTGGGTAAACACAACCCGCTTACAGCTTGCATCTGCTACGTTCTTACACCAGCCAGCTATGTAGCTAGGTTTGCAACCTTTAAATATGCATGCAGCAGAAATATTCATTGTATTCGCCAATTATTATATACACAAAGAGGTATTTAGCAATAGATATGTACACGGAACATGTGTGCAGCAATACTTGCTCTAACCCTTGGCCTAAGCTTCGCTCTAACTCTCGTTGTATCCATCGCTCTAACTCTCGCTCTACCAACCAGACTACTCTCGCTCTACTAACCAGACTACTCTCGCTCTAATGCTCGCTCTAATTCTCGCTCTAAGCTCTCTTTAATACTCGCTGTAATATGCTGGGAATAGCGAGCAAAGGGAAAAAGCGCGGGGAAGGGAAGTATATATACAGGAAAACCATAGTTGCCAAGGCCGACTACTAAGGCCAACAATTTAGACTTTCCGAAGACAATGAGATAGGGGATAATAAGAGAAGTGGCACGACAGTGATCAACAGCGCTCAGCCCCCCCTTCGCACGCGGGTGCCGTACTACTCAATGCCTGGCCTGGTAATAGTCATATTGGGAAATTGTAGTCGTGGTACTGCGAACGAGACAAGTACTGCGATATTTGCGGAGTTCACGCTTTGTGATATATCCCGTAGGCATTCATGCATTCACGGGCATATATATATAAGTATCCGAAAGCACGAGTTTCTCGCATATATATATAGGTCTCCAAAAGCACGAGTTTCTCGCATATATATATATAAGCCTGCGAATGTATGAATTTCTCACATATATATATATATATATGTCCCAAAAGCACGAGTTTCTCGCATATATATATAAGCCTACGAATGTATGGATTTCTCACATATATATATATAAGTCTGCGAATGCATGGATTTCTCGCATATATATATATATGTCTCTAAAAGCACGAGTTTCTTGTACATATATATATAAGTCTCCAAAAGCACGAGTGTCTCGCACATATATATATAAGTCTCCAAAAGCACGCACATATATATATAAGTCTCCAAAAGCACGAGTTTCTCGCATATATATATATATGTCTCAAAAAGCACGAGTTTCTCGTATATATATATATAAGCCTGCGAATGTATGGATTTCTCACATATATATATATAAGTCTGCAAATGCATGGATTTCTCGCATATATATATATATGTCTCCAAAAGCATGAGTTTCTCGCACATATATATATAAGTCTCCAAAAGCACGAGTGTCTCGCACATATATATATAAGTCTCCAAAAGCACGCACATATATATATAAGTCTCCAAAAGCACGAGTTTCTCGCATATATATATATATCAGTCCGCGAATGCATAGATTTCTTGCATATATATATATATATAAGCCCGCGAATGCATGGATTTCTCGCATATATATATATAAGCAGCGAGCACATGGGTTTCTCGCATATATATACTTATATGAGCCCGCGCATGCATGAATTCCAACGGGATATATCACAAAGCGTGAACTCCGCACGTATCGCAGTACTTGTCTCGTTCGCAGTACCACAACTACGATTTCCCAATATGACTATTACCAGGCCAGGCATTGAGTAGTACGGCACCCGCGTGCGAAAGGGAGGCTGAGCGCCGTTGATCACTGTCGTGCCACTTCTCTTATTATCCCCTATCTCATTGTCTTCGGAAAGTCTAAATTGTCGGCCTTAGCAGTCGGCCTTGGCAACTATGGTTTTCCTGTATATATACTTCCTTTCCCCGCGCTTTTTCCCTTTGCTCATTATTCCCAGCATATTACAGCGAGTATTAGAGAGAGAATTAGAGCAAGAATTAGAGCGAGAATTAGAGCGAGCATTAGAGCGAGAGTAGTCTGGTTGGTAGAGCGAGAGTTAGAGCGATGGATACAACAAGAGTTAGAGCGAAGTTTAGGCCAAGGGTTAGAGCGCGTGTTGCTGCACACATGTTCCGTGTACATATCTATTGCTAAATACCTCTCTGTGTATATAATAATTGGCGAATACAATGAAGATTTCTGCTGCATGCATATTCAAAGGTTGCAAACCCGGCTACATAGCTGGCTGGTGTAAGAACGTAGCAGATGCAAGCTGTAAGCGGGTTGTGTTTACCCACCAAGTGCGTCGGGACAAAGGTTGCATGTATGCTTGCGTCCCAGGCACGGGGGCAATATCCCAGTGCGTCCCAGATGCGAGATCAACTGCCTAGCATTGGTGTTGCGTCCCAGGCGGGGGCAACGTTCCAGTGCGTCCAGATGCGAGAGCAACTGCCCAGCATTGGTGTTGCGTCCCAGGCATGTGAGCAACGTCATAGTGCATCCTAGACGCGAGCGCAACCGCCAAGAATTGGTGTTGCGTCCCAGGCGTGTGAGCAACGTCCTAGTGCGTCAGGACGCTGGCGCAACAAGCGTTTGCGTCCTGATTTTGAGTTATCGTCCTGTGCGTTACATGCGTCTGACGCACAGGACGCAAATATTATTTTTGCTGATGAACCCTTCCCACTCTTATACTACCTCCACGTCCTCCACATCCTCCACGTCCTCCTCATCCTCCTTATCCTCCTCATCCTCGTCATCCTCGTCATCCTCGTTGTCTCCCTCGTCCCCTTCGTCATCCTTGTGGTCTCCCTCGTCCGCCTTGTCTACCCCACCTGCCTTATCTACCTTATGTGCCTCCTAATCATCCTCCTGTTGCTGATTACCCGTACCTCCACCCTTGTGTGCTGTGCCACACCCTCCATCCCTATCCATACCCTCAGCGTCCCCACCATACGTAAGTTCTATTCCCCTGATCATCTCTGAACTATCTGGTTCGCCATATAGTCGAGTCGGCTCCTGCTTATCCTCACTTGTGTCCTTTTCCGTTGAACTATCCACATAATCTACCACAAGGTCTTCTGCCGCCGCCTTCTCAAGATCTGCTCGAAGTTGTTTGGCATACTCCTTCATCTCTTCCACATCAACCTCGTATGCACTGTTAGGGACCCACTTTACCCGCGTACCAGATTTTTGGCTTTTCCTCACAATGTCCGACTTTAGCACACTAATCAGTGTGCTCTGCACGCTGGTCGGCATAGCTCCCCATTGTTTGATTAGTCTGGTAAAGTGCCCTGTGCAGATTGTCAGTGGCAAGGCAGCTCTTCTCCGGACTCCCCAACTTACTGATTGAGTTCGTATAGTTGAAGTCCTCACCCACCACATATTCCCCAGTCTGAAAGCACTGCAGGGTGTGGTATAGGACTGTGAAGATCAGACAAATAAATTGACCACTGATCTTTGTGATAAAGTCTTTATTTAGGTTCCCCAATTTCTTGGGGCTGCTGAAGAACTCCTGGTGAATGAAAACTATTGCCTCTTGGGCTCGAAAACGGAACCCATAGTTCTGACATTGATCAGACATTCTGTATCTCATGTCGGGTTTCACAGACTTTGAACATACCTCTCGTCTCTCTTGTGCACATGTGAATCGGTCCTTTCCCAGTAACCACTTGATATGTTTCTTTATGAATGCTGGAGAGCAATTCTGGTCAAATCCATAAAGTTGGGCTATTGTCTTCTTCGCGTTATAGGTGAGATGCGCTCTTGTACGTGACTGGATGCTTCGTAACTATAGCTGGCTGATCAGTGTCTAGACTCTTCATGCAGATACCATGTCATAACATACATAGGAATCCACCTGGCTGTCCCTAGTATAATCAATCCCAAACCTAACTTCAACCTTAGACCACAACATCTCCAGAATGACCTGTGAACGCTGAGGGTCTGGCAGCGGATCCTCAAACAGCGTTGCAGACTCCATTTCATTCACTGCCACTTCTATCATATCTCGCAGATTCCTGTAAATTGGTTAATACTTCGGTTTCTTTGATTCCTTGCCTCTTCTTCTTCACCACACTCGTGTGAATGTTCGTCAACAGATCTTCTGCATCTGCAACCAGCTCGCAATCGTACCGGGGCTGCCGTTAAGCACTTTCCGGCCAATCTATCAGGGAGGACTGTGGGCCCCTGTCTGGAATAAGATTGGCATCCGAAAAAGACCTTTGTATCTTGAGGGTATGAAGCTACCTCTCGGAGTCACAAGATTCTATACTGTCAGCTTATTATATTTGATTCCACTTTTGGGAATGTAGCCCTACACTAGAGGATGTTCGGAGGACAGCCAGAGATGCTTGCCTACTCACAGTAGCGCTCGTCCTAGCCTTCGAGAGGTTCCAGAGGGGCCAGCATGTGAGCTCATCTGTTGCCAAACTCCGCAGATTAGCTTCCACCATATTTTTGGAATCTGGATGGGAATATTAGTTACTCTTGCCTGCGGAAAGTTTACCCTGCTGGCGAAAACCTGGGTTTCCGGGACTAAAGTTATACACCCATCTCCACCTAACTCTGGAGCACATGATATCGGGATAGTAGCAGACTGTAGGACCTTTTCAAGTGTGAAATGGGATTCGTTCGGGCACCACGAAGATCATGGCCTGAGGCAGCACGTTTTTGCTCTGTTGCGGTTGCTTTCCCTTTCCTTTAGTTGCCATCGCTGCGTCGATAATAGTGGGAGGGCAGAGACAGATCTTGGACGTAAGGCGGTGGCCTCCATTTATTTAACCTTTTGAACATGACGATGCTGAGTTTCGTTGTCGACAACGTGGATTGGGGCTGGCTGTCACTGGACTGTCTGTGTCCATTCTAGTGTTCTTCATCTGTGTCTAGCATCTATGATAATGTTGAGGTTTTTGCTGATAACGTTGGATTGGGGCTGGCTGACACTGGCCCCTCTGTGTCTGTGTTAGTCCGTTCTTCATCATATCGCATAATCACCTTTGATTTTGTCTGAGCATATTCTGTGACGTAGTGCAGATACTCTTTCTAATTGCAAAAATTGACAAAATTCCTACTATACAACTAATATATACAACGATGATACAGATAGCAACCAGAAGCACGCTAGTATTTACTCGTCCTCGTCCGACTCCCTCTGCACCATTCCTAACCAGGCAGGTGCAGCCCTAGGCTGGGACATTCCCAACCCAATCCCACCACCCGTACCCGCTCCTCCCCTGCCACGCATACCTCCTCTTGCAATAGCATCAGGACGCCCGCGAGCTACGCCAGGCCCTCCATGGCCTGCACCCTGCCTCCCACTATCTACTCCATAGGCTGCCCCACCACCTGCGGGCGCTACTACAAGTCCCGGTGGCTTCACCTCCACTTGTACGTCTAGCATCATCTCTCCTGAGTACCCAGATACAATGTGTACCCCCAGCCAAAAATTACTACTCATGCCCAATGGAAGGAGCATCTACCTCTGTGTATTGTCCAGCACATAACAGCGGGCTATCTCACGAACAACGCCTAGTTCCAATGGCAAGAACGGCTGGCACCGCAACTGAAGCTCTGCTATCGTATGTGCATAGATTGTCACCGTCTGTGACTAGGTGTTGGGCTGAAACAACCAACCCCCGCAATTCACATCTGCCACATGATTTTGGGGGTTATGATATGGATTCGGATAGATGTTGGTGGGCCTGCCGTAGATAGTGCCCCACCAGCTGGGACAGGGCGACGACAGGCGAGACGGGCTAGCGCGCCACCTGCGATTAACCCTGCACGGGGGCCCTGTCTTGGCATACTGGCACGGGGAACCAAGTTGGGAACGCGCCGCATCCCTGGTGGCACAGGTGGCACAGGTGGCAGAGCTGCTGGCAGCGGCACTACTGCAGCCGGACGCCCAGGGTCTCCCATTGCTCCGTGAGCAGATCTTCGGTCTATTTCCACGTTTGATTCCGTTATAGCATTTAGTAGGGCCGCACTAGCTCTCCCCCTTGAATTGCGCGACATATATGAGGGTCCCGTCGAGGGAGCTCTAAGCTCCTGTGCGTCTGGTAGCGGCCACCTCCGGGGCTCCACTGCTGGTGCATTGGGGTTCCCAGCACTATGTGCTGCGCGTGCTCTGTATATCACCTCCCACATATTTTGTCTACTATTCCTGGCCTTTTTTGCAATATCTTTACACAGAGTCCGCACACACTTGCGTATGTCATCCGTATCGTAGTTTACTTGCCCCCGAGGGGCCATTGCAGGCTGCCCAGCAGCCCACTCGCAGAATGCCCCCCATTTATTCAATCCTGCCTCCCCAGAACCAAAGCAATCCCAATTTTGTACTCCTCGATGAATCTGCCCTCTCCATAGTGTGTAGAGTTGGGGAGGGATGCCTGGATCAAAAAAACCAACCCTCTCGGCAGCCCGCTTAACGGTTGGTTCAGGCTCCTCCGCATCTGCACTGTCCCTGTTGGCGTCAGCCCTATTTCTTTTAGGAGGCATTTACTTCGATGTATGTATCTCCGAACGTAGTTAGTCTGTGCACATATGCTGAAGATCTCCCAGAAAATTACTAGAATAGCTGTAGATAATTAAATCCAAGAGTAGGTATGTGGGACAAGGATATCCCAGTCTTGTATGCGACCTTGAATAGCCAATATGGTAGAGAGAAAATACTTACCATATTCGGTATCTAATAAAGCAAACAAATAATAATCATCGGGATTCCCAGCATCTTCTTATAGGATCTTTGAATGTATGGTCAAACTCATAAATAAGTTAATATTGTCCTTTGTAACTAAGTATTCATGGTGCCAACTTGGCCTTACACCTAGTGGACTGGTTTACGATGTTCATGGTCTAGTCATATACTTTTCAAATCCATTGTAGGGTGAAAATACAAAGAAATGAATGGCCTAGTAGTAGCCCCCACGTTATACCATTGATACTATTAAAAAAAATAAAATAAAAAAAATAAAAAAAAAACAATAATAGAAAAATAGAAACAACAAAATATAAAAAATATCAAAATATCTGGATAAAAAAAAAAAATTAAATAAAAAAAAAAAAGAAAAAAAAGAAAAATCCTATCTCTTTAAAATCAAATTGAGCAAGCAAACAAAACAAGAAAAGCCTAGTTGGGACTTCTAGCAGTGACCCTGGCCCTCTCAGCGTTCGACTCTGTAGTTGCGTTCTGGAGTGTTGTACTGCCTTTCCCCTTCAGATTCCTTGGCATATAGGACGGCCCGGTGGTAGCTGCTCCCAGCACCTGAGAGCCTGGTAGAGGCCATTGGGGAGGCTCTATGTTAGCGGGTCCCCCATTGTTGGCAGCTCGGTAGGCAGCTCGGGCTTGCTGTACTACACTCCATGTTGCTAGGCGACTGGTCCTTGCCTTTTTTGCGACGTCGTCGCAGATGGTTCTGACATGCTTACGGATGGTATTGTTATGGTATTGGAGCTGTCCACGAGGAGCCATTGTGGGTGGCCCCATGGCCCATTCACAGAAAGCGTCCCAGCGACTGGTCCCAGCTTCCTCTGGACCGTAACAGTCCCAATTTTGCACTCCTCTGTGAATTTGTTTCCGCCACAAAGTATACAATTTGGTGGGGATTCCATTATCATAGAAGCCGACTTTGTCGGCGGCTTTCTTAATAGTAAACTCCGCATCACCGTCTGATGCTATCGTACTTCAATTTTCTACTAGCTTTGGTTAGTCTACAGGCAGCCACCCAGGGTCTGGCACTTACTACCGATAGGGAACTAGGGGGCTCTATGAGTATGAAGGTATTGGCGTATTGGTAGGCTACTCCCTTGTTAGTCTGCAACCAGATAATCCGTATCTGAGATTGGCTTACCAGAAGAGTTCAAGTGAACTTTGTGTAATGAATGGTACTAGACAGTATTCATTCGGTACCGTTTATACAATCTATATCCGTAGGCACGGACGTTTGTGTATTTCAGTTCTGCTGAGGTAAGACCTCAGAAGGGTAGGGAGATTACTATGTGGGACGTTCCCGGAAGGAACAGTAATTAACTGGTGTAATCTATCTTATATGATTTGTGCTATCTAAGCTATATGATCTTGATCTGATCAGAATATAGGCTTGCTTGCTCTAAAGGCTTGCTTGGTTGCTTCTTGTCTTTTTTTGTGGATTCCAGAGGGAATCCAGCGGCCTATTTATACTCCTCTGAGATCTGATGACTAAGGAATTAAATACAATAAAGGGTGGCACACCAGAAGGTAGTGCGCTGTACAAAAGGGGTCATGTGGCCATGGTAATGAGTCACACGCCTTAAACGATGGTCATGTGGCCATAGTAGTGAGTCACACGCCTTAAACAGAGGTTACGCGGCCATAATGAGGGTGTCTTCATATGGCAAGTGCCATGGAACTTCCCATGGCAGATTCCGCGTACTATGGACGCTTATAAAGCAATAGGAGGTGGTAGAAGCCTAGTCCTTCAACCGAGAGGCTTAGTTACATAACATAGTAGTAATATAGGAAATACAAAAGTATATAATCAATTATAGAAGCAATGAAATAACGTTCTCCATTACACTTTGTGAGTAGACGTATAATATGAAGTATGAGGGTGGGATACAAGAGCCTCTATATATATGCTTCACAATTGTTCACTATTACACCTAGAGTCTTATGGAAGCTACAATCCTCCTCAGAGTGTTTGCTAGACTTCCCGAGGCAGGCAAGATTAGTCTGGTTGGCACAATACCCTCCTGTGGAGGAGGCAAGATACACTCGGTACCTACCAGAAATGGTCAAGTTTGATGTGATAGGCACCAGAAAATTCTGGGCTCGGGAGAATAATCTGTACAGCGCTAGTTTACCAATTCTTGTATTAAGCTATCATGGGACGGACCGTCAAAGGCCTTGGAGGGCTTGAAAATTTACCGAAAACTCGTCCAAGTCTCAGTAGTCACCAATCAGACTAAGTGGCCCTAGGAGCGGTTGGGTTCGAGACTAACTAAGTGGTCGCATAGAACATCCTCAATCAGGCCTGTGCTAGCCCGTCACCATCTAGTTCGATCTACCGATAGTAGTACGGTTCACCAGTTTGCGCTAGTGCACATACATAAGGGCAAACGAGGCTAGTCCAAGTCTTCTCTGGCCCTTACTTGACGCCTTCTCGGCCTCTCGAGATCTCTACAATAATGTCTGAACAATATTAGATTACAGGCAGACGATCATAGACACTTGTTGGAGTTCTGGTCTTTTATCTGCATTAGTGCTGGTACCGGCCAGACCACCAGACCCGCCAGACACCCTTTGTCCAATGCGGTAGTTCGCCATCTCATGGAGGAGTAGATAGGCAGTAAGTGTCCTCCTACAGAATTTAGTTGTACCTACAAACTGACATCAAGATCAAATGCAGTGCAAATACTGTCATTTTGAGTTTAATAGTGCAGGCCATTATAGTCGACATCTCCAAGTTCAGCACCCCAACCAGCCAGTGACACCTTGCTCTAATGAGCCTATTGTGGATGTGGTGGAGCCAGTGACAAATTCCAAATGAAGTCGCACCCTCAGCTAGCGAAGCCACAATCCTCCAAGCGTCCCAAGAGGAGAGTGATTTCTACTACACATGCTCATGATGACAATAGAGATACGCAGCAGGATGTTGCGGACTCCCACGGACTTTCTCTGTCACCTCGGGAATGTGAGCAGGGCTCTCAACGTCTTCCACCAGAGCATGCCGCAGGCAAAGTTATCAAGGAGTGCATTTTCCGATATGTTCGAAGCTGGCAGTATAATCCCCTTTCGCCGTTTGCCAATGTGTATGAATACAAGTTGGCACGGTTCTTCCATGATAGTAAGATCTCTTTAAAACAGATTGACAAGTTCTTCAAGAACAATCTACTTCCTATTGACCGACCGGAGACCGCCAGTGTCCAGTTTAAATCTGGCCACACCTGGCGGAATAAGATACGGGAGCTTATAGACCAACCTCCATGGCATAGGGGAACAGTCGATTTCCACCTTCAACAAGGTTGTATATTCTATTATTGGGACGTTCAGCATACCATAGCATATCTTCTCCAGCAGCGGACATTTGCAGGGCATCTGGTATACGAGCCGGTTCAAGATTTTGATAAAGGGGGTAATCGAATGTACACATATATGCATACAGGCAATTGGTGGTGGAGAACGCAGGTATGGTCGTAGGTCCAGAGATGTTGGGATGGCAAGCTTACTGAAGACACTGAGAATCCCTCAGATGACCCTCCCAGCAGGTTGTACACTGGTTCCAGTTATACTGACGTCGGATCAAACATTTCTTACCAATTTTTCTGGGGATAAGAAATTGTAGCCATTATTCATGTCCATTGGCAATATCCCCTCGCACATTCGAAACAAACCCACAGCACAGGCATGGGTCCTAATAGGCCTTCTACCAATTGGGCCGAAATGCACTGAAGGAATTAAAGGGTTTTCTACTAAGCAGCAGGAATATGATGTACTCAGGGTCTAGCATACAATTTTGGAAGGCATTTTAAAACCCTTAGTTCACATATATGAGGTATGATAGTGGTTTAAATTTGCAGACAGTGAATGTCCATTACTAACTAATGGTGGTAGGATGGAGGGTACAAGTGGCCTGCGCTGATGAGAAAGTCAGAAATTGTATCCCGATCCTTTGAGTTGGCTTGCTGATCACATGGAAAATGTGACCATCCATGATATCAAAACAAATCGATGCCCCACATGTATTGCTACAAAGCACCAATTGGGCATGCTGTTCAAAAGGCCATATCGCACGCGTGATCATGTGGACTATCAGAGGCTATTTCAGGCCGGTGATGTGGGCCAGTACGTGCACCAAAATCCGGAGATGGCGAATAACAGCTAACACTCCCAAGACTGGACAGAGAAGGAATGAAACCATTACGTAATGCACTATGGACACAGAAGGGTATCATACCACCCCTCATGGTACGTGGAGATATTCTGCATAATATCCTACTTGTAGTGCTAAAGCACCTAATGGAATGGATTGAGGGGTTTTTACGGAAGCACAAGCGACTCGAGGCTTTTGATAAGATATGGGAGAATATTCCACGTATCCTGGATACCGTCAACCACAAAAGCGATATCGGCAAATCACAATGTGGAGTGGTGCGGAAATGAGGGGTATTAACTGTGTTATTTTGGCGTGCTTTGCGGCTGCTCTGCGGCAAATACAAGACGTTCCAAGTCTTTCTGCGGCTGGTCAAGCAGATGCCAAGATAGCAATTCGATGTGTGCGAGCTCTCACAATTTCTGTCTAATGGCACAGTATCGTAGTCACACACCACAAACAATAGAGTACATGAATCAGTATCTACAAGAATTCCATCAGTTCAGGCACATCTTCGGCGAATTTCGGGCAAGTAAGGCAGATCATGGGGAGGCTGCGAAGGCTTCTAAGGATCTGGCAGAGGCCTAGGCATGGCAGGCTACAATAGATCAGTATTTCAAGCTGACGGCCACTCAGAGGGCCAAAAAAGGTGCAGATGATCGAGAAGAGAGGCAACAAGCAGTCCATGAGATCCTGCAGCAGGGTACGTTCAACTTTCCAAACCTGCACCTTTTGTCGTATTATGATTCACAGATAATCGATTTCGGAACTCTCCCCCAGTACTCTACCGAGATAACAGAAGCCCTTCACAAGCCCCTGAAGGATGCCTATCGGCAGTCGAACCACGTCGACGCAGCCGAGCAAATCTTGGATACCGTCTCAAGAGACTATGCAATCCGCATGCAGGAACTTAACTTGGTTGCATGGAGTCGTGACATAAATCTCGGTGCTGACGTCTTGGAAATGTTGGCTAACAACGCAGAAGTAGAGATATATCGGGCGGGAAACGAAAACGGCTTAGTCGACCCGCTGAGCGTCCGACCTTGGAAGGTAAACAGAGTGCAGAAGGTTCCAGCAGTATGCGACTATCTTCCCTTGTTAGTATCTTGGGTGTATCCGGTCTGGCAGAGCGGTTCTGTGAATATTTAAGGATGAATATAGACAGCTCAAGAGGTACACCAAACACTGAAAAGATAGGAAACTACAGATCGTATTATTATAATACACTGGCGATTCCTGTTCACAGTTCCAAGGAGATGGAGAATCAATTCATAGAGTTAGGTGGACTGGGAAAGAGGGTTTCAGGTGGCGGGACAAGTCAAGGGCAGACTGGGTATGGATTCGGCGGAAAGAGCGTGCACCGTTGGAATTGCAAATAGGTCAACTTGACGGAAGGATGGTTGGGCGGTTAGAAGGGCTGTTCAGTGTTCACGACGAAACGCGGAAAGTCCACGAGGTTGCGCTGGTGGTCCTTTTGCGTCTTCGGGGACCAGCAAAGCCAAGTGGGGAGGAGGGAATGATTCGGGTGGAACTTAGGGAGGAATGGAAACGGACACATGTGATCCGAATTGCGGACATTGAGGGGATGGCTTATTTATCCATTGGAGACTGGGAAATCATGGTTGGTAAACAATAGAATAGATCTGAATACGTGGAATGAATTATATGCATGAAATGATAAATGAGCTGTGAGGGTGTGCAATGAGATCGTAAATATTGGTGACTACGAGAAAATGGGATGGGAAGAGGAAACACCAGACACAAAAGAGACAGCAGAGGGTCCTGGGAGGCAAGGAGTCGGGAAGGCATGTACAGGACGCACAGAGAGGCAAGAGGTCGGAAAGGTACGTACAGGGTGCCCCGGGAGACAGATGGGAGATTGGGATGTGAGTGGCAGGACGTCGGAGGCAGCAAAATATAAGTATCTCTGAGAGACACTATAGGGCCGTCAGGGAGCCAGAAAATTCTTGGTAAGGCACAGGATGCCCTCAGAGACAGGAAGTCTGGCAGGTACGTACAGGGTGCCTCGGGAGACAGATAGGAGACGTGGGAGGCAGCAAAATATAAGTGTCTCTGGGACACACTATAGCGCCGTCAGGGAGCCAGAAAATTCTTGGTAAGGCACAGGATGCCCTCAGAGACAGGAAAGTCAGGAAAGGATGTACAAGATGCCTCGGGAGACAGATAGGAGACGTGGGAGGCAGCAAAATATAAGTGTCTCCGGGAGACACTATAGGCCGTCAGGGAGCCAGAAAATTCTTGGTAAGGCACAGGATGCCCTCAGAGACAGGAAAGTCAGGAAAGGACGTACAAGGTGCCTCAGGAGACAGATGGGAGACATGGGAGGCAGCAAAATATAAGTGTCTCTGAGAGACACTATAGTGCCGTCAGGAGCCAGAAAATTCTTGGTAAGGCACAGGATGCCCTCAGAGACAGGAAGTCGGGCAGGTACGTTCAGGATGCCTCGGGAGACAGATAGGAGACGTGGGAGGCAGCAAAATATAATTGTCTCCGGAAGACACTATAGCACCGTCAGGGAGCCAGAAAATTCTTGGTAAGGCACAGGATGCCCTCAGAGACAGGAAAGTCAGGAAAGGACGTACAAGGTGCCTCAGGAGACAGATAGGAGACGTGGGAGGCAGCAAAATGTAAGTGTCTCCGGGAGACACTATAGCACCGTCAGGGAGCCAGAAAATTCTTGGTAAGGCACCGGATGCCCTCAGAGACAGGAAAGTCAGGAAAGGACGTACAAGGTGCCTCGGGAGACAGATGGTAGACATGGGAGGCAGCAAAATATAAGTGTTTCTGGGAGACACTATAGCGCCATCAGGAGCCAGAAAATTCTTGGTAAGGCATGGGATGCGCCGAGAGACAGGGAGACAGGAAGTTGGGAAGGTGCGTATAGGATGCCTCGGGAGACAAGAGGTCGAATAAGTATATACAGGATGCTCTGGGAGACAGGTATGAAATTGGGATTCTAGTGAGAGGTCATAGGAGACAGGAATAATATAAGTGTCTCCAGGAGACACCACCTGGCGTCCTGATGCTACTTTTTTCTTCCTGATATTCATTATTGGAAATATCTCTCTCATCATTGGCACTACTTTTATCTTTATTTCACTCATGAGCATTCATAGCCTATATATTATATAAGCAGGTGGAACCCATAGCTCATCTTCCTCTTCATTCTCATCCTGAGTATTCAGTGCTGTCAGTAGATCTCAAACTTTATCTACTACGAGTAGATTATTGAGAGTTTCTGAGTTCATAATGTCAACCTCTTCTTGTATCGAATAGTCCAATAACCTTAGCACTTCGGAATTGTAGTCCTCTTTATTTACTTCCTCTATCTGCATTCGCTTGTAGATGAGGAGTTGCTCTTATGAGGATAATCTTTGGTGCTTATGAGTTTGACCAAGCCTATGAGTTGTCTGTTACCCTCTTATCCATTTACTTTGCTTTGTCAAAGTTGCAGAATTAGGTAGTATTACTACCAATATAGATGTAGTGGAGATTCATGGTACAGTAAACCATACTGCTTCTGCTGCCTCTTGACTTTAATTCTCTCTTTCCCAAGCTTCTGCATTCTCCAAAGAATTCAAGAGGTTGTCCTGACCCATTCAATCTGCTAATGATCTGAATATCGCAGTGTAGACTGAATGGTATTTCTTCTGATACAGTTCGAACAATAATAGTAGGTTAGTATTCTGAAGTACTTACTGAATGTTTTCTGGGGTTGCCCAGTCATCCTTCTTAGTTCTTGGTGTTTCTTTTCGAGCAGTGATTTCGGTCCTGATTAATAGCATAATATCCTTAACTAAATCCATTCCACGATCAAGCGATAATAGTTGTACTACAAGGGTACATAGTCAGACAAATTCGATAGATAGCTAAGGAGGATAAAGCTTGCCCATAAGTATTATCTATTCTAGGCTCCAATATTTTTCTATCTGAAGATTGTAATCACAGCGTGTTCGATAAGCAACAGTATACACAGAGCCCAATCTATCTAACTTATCTATTTGTAGCTACTATTTAGCTCATTCACGAGAAACTCCCTATGCTACTAGTTTGGTGTCTGTGACTTATATGATTAATGTCATCTGAGCTACTGTAAGTGCTCCAACTCTTTCTCCTGTTTCTCGTATTAATTGTACTATTCCCTTCAGAAATCTCCACTGATTTGGTCTGCCAATGATATATTTGACTGCTCCTTCAAATTAGGTGTTGACAATACTCTCGCTGATTATTGTTTCTTTGAATCTCGTCTACAATTCCCCTTCTACAATAGTGAATGGTCGAGCAAGTTCTAATCTAGAAGAAGACATTATTGGGATATAGGTAAGGAATAGTAATAAGAAGGCTAGAGATATATTAGTAAATATGGGTGAAATCTTTTTCAATTTTTTCTGAAAACTGAAGAAGGCTGTTGTTTACTAGTTCTAGACGTAATCTTGATAGTTATTCTGAGGAGGAAAGAAAAGGAATACTTAGCTCTTGCTTTCCACCTTTATATACTTCTATATCCTTCAACTATGTATTAAGGTACACTAAATAAGTTAAAATACATTAAAAATACTACAATGCTTAGACTTGCCCTATAATACCATATACAAATTTGTAATACACTATATCATAATAAACTATACTTATTCATCCAGTTCTATTTCCTTTACTTCCTCGAGTGGTACTCTGTACTCTTTGCAGTTAACCCCTATTTATGGGTAAAAGCATTTCAGCCTTTCCCCCAAGCATGGTAGCTTCATTTGGGTACTGTCTAGCTCTTCCAAAAGGTAGGTACCCCTCTCCCTGTACAAATCTTTAATTCTATAAGGGCCAAGCTAATGGTTCTCTAACTTCCTTGACTATTACTTTGTTAATACAGAATTATAGAGAAGGACCAGATCACCAATAACTAAATCTTCAACTCTTTGTCACCTTCTTTGGTCAAAGAATTGTTTATTTAGTAAATGATTTTCAATAAATCACTCAGTAGCAGCTCTCAAGTTTTCTTCTTTTCTTTCCAGTTGCTTTGTTCTAGTTGCTAATAACTGTTCTCTTGTATGTACCTAATTCCAATCTACTATTGCCTATGAAATCATTGTTAGCTCAATGAGTAAAATACAGTTTTGTGCAAATACTAGCGTAAATGGTAGGAACCCAGTTGATGCTCGAGTAGTAATACGATCAGCCCAAAGAACAAATGGTAAGTTCTTTGTCCAATTTTTACCCAATTTAGCTAGCGCATCAATAATATGTTGATATTCCTATTCTACCAATGCATTAGACTGAGGATAGTATGTAGCAATTACTATATTTATGATATTATACTATTGCAAAAGCTCCTATACTTTTCCTTTATTTTTCAAGCTATTATCACATACTATCTGTACCAGTACTCTGAAGCTAGCTATCCACTCTAAAACAAAGGCTACTACTGTCTTTGCATTTGCCTTTCTAATTCCTTTTGCTTTAATCTATCCAGTAAGGTCATCCCTCATCACAACAATATACCTGCACCCTACATCCCTTGGCATGTGAATTATGTCGAGTCCAATTTTTCTCCACATTATATAGTATATTATTAGGTAACATTCTTCATTATATTGGTTAGGTTTCCTTTGTTGACATTAATTACATGTCCGAATATAGTCTTTTATATCAGTGTAGAGGCTCCTCTACCAATATCTAAGCTTCACTTTCTGGCATAGTCCATCTTGCCCTTTATATCTGCTTTTGTCATACAATTCTAATAGGGTGTACTGTCATTCTCCTGCTTCCTAGATGACTTTTGCTAGTAGAAGATTCTGCTTCATATGATAATAAAGATAGTTATCCCTTATTAGAAACTTCATTGCTCTATATCTTAATTTCTGATACTCCTTATTCGATATTCCTTGTGGTCTTTGTATAGTGGTGAGGAATCCTACGATCTCTTCATACTACTTCACATCTATAACTATTGCTTGTGCCGGTATCCCATATTATAGAAGTGTTCTATTAATAGTATCCAAGTCGGTATCAAGAGTAAAGTCGAATTCATTAGGAGCTATTTCCTCAGATGAATCCTTTCCTCTTTCCCTCCTAGACAATCCATCTAGTCCTCTATACTTTTTTCTAGATACAGGCTTTACTTCAAAATCAAATAATCATATCCATACAAGTTATCTATTGACTACTGATCCAGGTAACTCTGATATGGGTTGATTTAATTAATGCACTAGTATATTTGTATCAATCTCCACTAGATATCGTACTCTATATAGGTAGTTTCGGGTCTTTTTTAGTGCCTTTCATAGACCTCGGCACTCCAGTTTCCCTGAATTATACCCTTTTTCTGTACCTTTCTAGACCCCATTCTCATATCTAGCTTAATGTCTTCTTTTTTCATTGTCCAGCTCGGCCTATTGTAGTGTTGCTCCCCATCCTAGTAATAACGAATCAACCAATAGGATAATTCTGCCTCAATTGGGCTCATAATATATTAGTTATAATGCGGGTGGACTAGTCAATCTTAATTTGAGCTCTACCATTACTTTTTCTTGCTCTTCCCCCCAGCTGAACACTTCCTTGCTTCTTGTAAGCTTATACAAAGGTTCTACTATCCATGTGAATTTTTCTATCCAAATCCAGTAATAAATATAAGTTTCTAGAAAAGCCTTGATTTCTATTATATTCCGACATAGGGGCCAATCTACTATCTTTCTGATCTTCTCTTCCACTGGAGTCCTTCCTCCTAATCCATATATGAAGGAGACAATCTTTAATATATCCTTCAAAAATTCACTCTTTTCTTTAATGATAGTTGCTTCTACTCTTTCAAAATCTACTAAAGTTTGGTCAATAGAATAAATAGCCTCTAAAACAAATCATATAACATTGAGGAAAAACTCTACAAAAGTCCTATCCTCTAACTTATACCAGCTTCTTGAACTAGCTTTAGATACAATATCGTCTATAAATGGAGCAGCTAGTTTCTTCCCAATTTACATCCTAATGGCCTTCCTAATAACTCGATCAAAAACTTGGACTCCAAAGTTTATATATCCTTGCAGTAAGGTCGTTATGCGTAAAAACCCAAAAAGAGTGACAAAGGCAGTTAAATCCTTAGACTCTGGTGCCAATTCACATTAATCATATCTAGCAAACAAATCTATCAAAGAAACTAGAGAATATCTAGAAAATTCTTCACTAAACTTGTTAACTGCTGGTGGAAGCGAAGCATTTTTGAGCATTACTATGTTTAAGTGAGTTGCTATATTGATTAGCTAGTATTTTCCATTTTTCTTCTTTATGAGAAACCATGGATTTCTGTAAGGCCCAAAACTGTATTCTATGACTCTACGTTGAATTGTATCCTTGCAAATTTTCATAACCTTCAGAATCAATACTTTAGATATATGAAAACTTGGTACTTGCCATAGTTCATATGGAATGGTTAGAATTCAGTGTGGAGGCTTGACTTCCTCTTTGAAGACTCCTTTCTATATGAAATTAAATACTATTGCTGCTTCTCGATTGAACAAAATTTCTAACAAAATTTCCTTTTCTTGTATGGAGATGCCTTCTTCGATTTTTGGATCCTTAATATGTTCTGAGGTTAATCTCAAACCCTTCAAAATCTTTGAGAATTTAAGTATAATCTTTGCTTTTTTCTAGAGGGATAAATTAATATTTGATTCAATAGCTTTACCAGATTTAATACAACTCTCAAACAGAGATTGTTCCTATTTGATGTTCTTGTTTTGCTAATTTTCATCTCTAGCAGGTTTTGCACTGTTCTCATGAGACTTATTCATAGGTCTTATCTTATTAGCTTTCTTCTTGTAAAACGTCTAAATCTATGATATACTTCATCAGCAAGAAATCGTGTTTGTGTCTTGTGCGTCCGGACGCACAGGACGCACAGGACGCACAGGACGAAAACTCAAGATCAGGATGCCAAAGCTTGTTCCTCTTGTGTCGGGACGCACTAGCAGCTGGCGCCTACACTTGGGACGCAACGCACTGTGCTCCAGCTCCTGGGACACAACACTCGCCCATGGCAGGTGTTCCCACGTTCAGGATGCAACACAAGCATGCTTCTGCTTCTAGAACACAATACAACTATGCTCCTACGCCTAGGACGCAACACATTCACTTTGCAAATGCTCCCTCCTCTTAGATGCAACATGGAACGGGCTGCTCGTCCTCAACACTATAGGTTATACTGCTGGCATTGCTAACGGATAGCCTACAATCGCTATCTTCTACAATGTACACCCGCTCACCACTTGCATGTACGATAGCCAGGTACGTAGCCACTATTGCAGCCATTGAATATGCACGCAGCTGAAATATCTATTGTATTCACTAATAATTATATACACAGAAGTATTGAGTAATAGATATATATATTGAACATGCACTCACTACTTCAATCACCCTAACACTCGCTCTAACACTTACTCTAATACTCGCTCTAATGCTCGCTCTAATACTCGCCTAATACTCGCTCCAATACTTGCTCTAATACTCACTCTAATACTTGCTCTAATACTCGCTCTAATACTTACTCTATTACTCGCTCTAATACTCGCCATAATGTGCTGGGATATAGAGTGAAGGGAAAATGCATGGGGAAGGGAGGTATATATACAGGAAAACCATAGTTGCCAAGGCTGACTACTAAGACCTACAATTTAGACTTTCCATAGACAATGAGATAAGTGATAACAAGAGAAATGGCATGACAATAACTAATGGCGCTCAGCCCTCTTTCACACGCAGGTGCTATACTATTCAATGCCTGGCCGGGTAATTGTCATATTGGGAAATTGTAAGTTGTAGTATTGAGATATGTGCAGAGTTCACACTTTGTGATATGTTTTGTAGGAATTCATGCATTCGTGAGTATATATATATATATATGCGAGAAACTCGTGCTTTTGGAGACTTATATATATATGTGCAAGAAACTCGTGCTTTTGGAGATGTATATATATATGTATGAGAAACTCGTGCTTTTGGAAATATATATATATATATATGCGAGAAATCCATGCATTCGCGAGCTTATATATATATATGCGAGAAATCCATGCATTCGCGAGCTTATATATATATATACGAGAAATCCATGCATTCCCGAGCTTATATATATATATGCGAGAAATCTATGAATTCGGGGGCTTATATATATATATCTCCAAAAGCATGAGTTTCTAGCACATATATATGAATATGCCTGCGAATGTATGCATTTCTCTATATGTCTCCAAAAGCATGAGTTTCTTGCATAGATATATATATATATGCCGGCAAATGCATGGATTTCTTGCATATATACATATGAGCTCGTGAATGCATAGATTTCTCGCATATATATATATAAGCTTGGGAATGCATGGATTTCTCGTATATATATATATGAGCTCGCAAATGCATGGATTTCTGGCATATATATATATAAGCTCGAGAATGCATGGATTTTTCGCATATATATATATATATGTCTCCAAAAGCACGAGTTTCTCGCACATATATATATTTATCTCCTAAAGCACGAGTTTCTTGCACATATATATATAAGTCTCCAAAAGTACGAGTTTCTTACATATATATATATATATACTCATGAATGCATGAATTCCTACGAAACATATCATAAAGCGTAAACTCTATACATATCTTAATACCATGACCTATGATTTCCCAATATGACTATTACCAGGCCAGGCATTGAATAGTACAGCACCCGCGGGCGAAAGGGGGTTGAGCGCCATTGGTCACTATTATGCCACCTCTCTTGTTATCCCTTATCTCATGGTCTGCGGAAAGTCTAAATTGTAGGCCTTAGCAGTCAGCCTTGGCAACTATAGTTTTCCTGTATATATACCTCCCTTCCTCGCATATTTTCCCTTTACTCTATATCCCAGCACATTATGGTGAGCATTAGTAGAGCGAGTAATAGAGCGAGTATTAGAGCAAGTATTAGAGCGTGTATTAGAGCCAATATTAGAGCGAGTATTAGAGCGAGTATTAGAGCGATTGAAGCAGTGAGTACATGTTCAATATATATATCTATTACTCAATACTTCTGTGTATATAATTATTAGCAAATACAATAGATATTTCCACTCCATGCATATTCAATAGCTACAATGGTGGCTATACACCTGGCTAGTATTAGAGCGTCGTACATACAAGCAGGTGCATTGTAACTATATCGTTAACAATATGATGATACCAAGAGAAGGAACTCTAATATCCAGAGATTGAAATATGCCAACCAGCGTCCGGATGGCTTTGGTTGCCCCAATGGTGTCTAGATTGTATTGCAACTCAGCCGGGTGTCCAGATTGTATTGCAACTCAGCCAGGCGTCCTAATTGTGTTGCAACTCAGCTGGGTGTTCTAATTGTGTTGCAACACAGCTAGCGTCCAGACGCACAGGACGTACAGGACGCACATGTGTGAGCTCTCGCGTCCGGATGCTGGGCGGTGCGTCTGGACGCCACTTTTTTCTTGCTGATGTTCTTGCTTTTCCTATAACCATTTCGCCCATAATGCTAAGGACTGATTCTTTCAAATAACTTTCACATACTACTTTCCTATTCAAAACAAACTTCTCCTTAATGCTTGAGGTATTATAATCAAAATTATGCACAATATTCCTAACAATATCTTCCAGAATGCTAAGAACAGATTCTATCTTCTTCTCCTCTTTTCCTAGCCTTATTATAAGGTCAATAATTCCTGAGTTACACATTGACTTTCTTTGTTTTCCTCCAGAGTTATAAACCTTGCTTCCTCTCTATTCCTTCTATGATTAGCTGGTACTGCACAGAACATAACCTCCTCTCTATTGGTGCCTATAACCGTAATGTAGCAATTTCCATTATTACAATTATCTTTCTTCATCTGCATAGACCTTACTTAAGGTCTACCAAGAATGAGTTCATAAGTTAGGTTTGCTATTACGAAGAAATGACTGCTAGTTACTACTCCTCCTATTATAATTGTAACCTTGTAGCAGACTCCCACCACCTATGTACTATGTCCCATAGCCCCCCCTATAGACCAGTTTACTTTAACGTCAATTGGTATATTGTATTCCTTGATGATGTCCTCCCTTACTACGTTCAACTCGGATTCTCCATCAATTTGTATTTCCAACATATCTTCTGCATTTTCATTTAGAGCTACAATGCATACCAGAAATGCCACTATATAAAGCTCTCTTTCCGACTCATTCCTATATACCTATGATATTACTGTATCTATCTTTTTCTCTATGCAACACTGTGTTTCTGTAATTCATAGAACTCTTTTGATTCCTATACACTGCTATACTAACTCTGGCCCCATTATTGCTAGGATCTCTTCTGGATTGAGTCCTCTACTACTTATTAACTTATGAGCAATTTTATCTAGGTCTAAGTTTTCCCTCATCCATATCCAAATAGGAATATTCTTAACTTCTTCTATTTCTTCGATCTTCTTTTCTTCTGGCTTCTCCTTTATCCTTCTCTTCTTAGGTTTAAGCTCCTTCAATTCCTCTATATCTGTAATAAATACTACTAGGCAGTATTCATTCAATACCATTTATGCAATCTATATCTGTAGGTATGGACATTTATGTATTGCGGTTCTGCTGAGGTAAGACCTTAGAAGGGTAGGGAGATTTCTATGTGGGACGTTCCCAAAGGGGAATAGTAATTAATGGGTATAATCTATCTTATATGATTTGTATTATCTAAGCTATTTGATCTTGATCTGATCAGTATATAGGCTTGCTTGCTGCTGTGTGCTTACTTCTTGACTGTTGGATTCTAGAGGGAATCCAGTGCCTATTTATACTCCTCTGAAATCTGATGACGAAGGAAATAAATATAATAAAGGGTGGTATACTAGAAGGTGGTACATAGTATAAAAGATGTCATGTGGCCATAGTAATGAGTTACATGGCTGGAACAATGGTCATGTGGCCATAGTAGTAACTCACACATTCAAAACAAAAGTCATGTAGCCATACTGAGGGTGTGCTCATATGGCAAGTTCCATGGAATTTTCTATAGTAAATTCCGCACGCTATAGATGCTTATAAAGTAGTAGGAAATGGTGGAAGGCTAGTTCTTCGACTGAGAGGCTTAGTGACATAACATAGTAGTAATATAGGAAATACAAAAGTATATAAGCAATTATATAAGCAATATAATATTCTCCATTACACTTCCCTACATGGAAGGATTTCCTATCCTTACTTATCTTGTTCTGCCAAATTGATTTCCATACGTCTTAAGATTTGATGTATTGTTAATACATTTGCATTAACATAAATATCCTTAGTAGTTTCTAGGCTCATAATTCGATCTCGTTCTTATTAAATGAGAGCTTTAGTTTTATCTCTAGGTCGTAGTCTTTGTTTTCCTTGAGTTGTTCATCATCTCTTAAATGTATTTTCCAAACTTCCAGTTGTATAGAAATCTTAAAGAATTTCGGTAGTTATATCTTTGGCATTTACCCAGGAATCATATTTAGGAGAGTATCCTAGACATCTGACTTTATATTGTCTTTTTCCGGTTCAAGGAGCTGTTCTGAATTCTAATACTTTTTCAACTTCATAATAATCATCTTGAATTGGTCCTGGTTCTTGAATTTGTTTTTGAGAGACCTGGGTTGAATTGTTTTTATAATATGGTTTGAGTTTGCTAATATAAAAAGTATTATATATGAGGTGAAGGTCGGGTTGGCTGGACAGGTCTAGGCTATAATTATTGTGTTTCTAATTACTAGAAATAATAGGAAATGGGCCTAGCCATCTTAGTTTGAGTTTAGGTGAGATATTTGATATGTTGATATTTTCTAAGGAAAGTATAACTTATTGTCCAACTGAAAATTTGATTGTATTGGGTAGTTATTTGTTTGCTTGAGATCCTTGAGTCTTCTTAGCATTATAAAGGTTTTTAGATGTTACTTCATGATGTAAATTTGCCGGTATATATGAATTAATGCGGTATGGAAGTATCTATATGCCAAGATATGCATTAAATCCAAACAGTATAAAATAGAGGCTATTCTGTCTAACAGTATTATACCTAGAGTTGAGTTTCAACTATATCTCTGGTAGTTTCTATAGCTAATCAAATCCTTCCATTTTACAGGCTCTTACTACTTGTAGAATTTCTTTGTTCATAATTTCTAATTGTCCATCTGCATGTGAATGATATATAGTAGATAGTTACAACTTGATTTCTTTTTTCCTAGCCCAATCTTAAAAATGTGATGATATAAAAAGCGTGTCTTGATCAAAAACAATACAAAAAGGGTATCCTATAGTTGGGACTACATGAGTATCAAAAGTAGCAGTATACTCTTCTGCTGTGAAATTATCTGAGACAGAAATAAGAAACTTGAATCCTGATTGTCTATCAACAATCATCCAAAGTCATGAAATACAAACAGTATGATCTTCTTCAATAGGAATATTTAGGTACAAAATTGAATACTTAGTAAAGATAGGTACTAACTTAAGAAAATCTATCGATATGTCTGTCCATAGCCTTCTTGGTACATGCAATAGGGTTACAAGTCTAAGTGGCGCCTTGTTAGAATACTTTGTCCACTGACAAGTATCACAACTTCTAATATAGTCCTTAGTTGGTTCTACAAAGGACTGGTGATCATATCGGTCAGTAAGATATTTCATTGTTTTTTTAATACCACCATAAGCAGTTGCTTTATATGCATTTTTAATAACCAATTCGAGATAGTTATTATCTGCGATATTAAAGGTAGAGGGCAAGACTAATCTCCATTGTCCTTGCTGGTTCTTGATATACAAAAATCGATTTTTTCTTCTATAATCCTTATAGCTGATAAAGGTATTATAATAGTTCTTCCAAATAGGATATACTTTCATACATGTCTGGTATGTAGCTTTCATTCCTATACCTTGATCTAGCTAATAGGTAATGAAATAGTCCTTATCGTTTGCCCATCCATTACTGATGTGTTTTTCTTCAATAAGCTTGTTGAGGGTCAGTTCAATCCTTTAGTTGAAGTCATTGATAGTAGGTTTCTGCTCTTTACATGTAGAAGCATTATGTCCTAAAAACTTACAGAAATTACAATGCTGTCTGGAGGTTTTAGTATCTTGAATGAAGGAGGGTTCTAGGTCTTCATTAATAGCTACTCACTTTTGGGAATGAGTGGTAATGGCAGCGGTGTTGATTGGAGTTGCATTACTGCTACTAGCAGTTTGAAATGAATGCTACTAGGCAGTATTCATTTGGTACTGTTTATACAATCTATATCAGTGAGCACGGACGTTTGTGTATTTCGGTTCTACTGAGGTAGGACCTCAGAAGGGTAGGGAGATTACTATGTGAAACGTTCCCAAAGGGAACAGTAATTAACTGGTGTAATCTATCTTATATGATTTGTGCTATCTAAGCTATATGATCTTGATTTGATCAGTATATAGGCTTACTTGCTGCTGTTTGCTCGTTGCTGCTTACTTGTTCTCTGTTGGATTCCAGAGGGAATCCAGCGCCTATTTATACTCCTCTGAGATCTGATGACTAAGAAAATAAATACAATAAAGGGTGGCATACCAAAAGATAGTGCGCTATACAAAAGAGGTTATGTGGCCATAGTAATAAGTCACACGGCTGGAACAGGGTCATGTGGCCATAGTAGTGACTCACACATTTAAAACAAAGGTCATGCAGTCATACTGAGGGTGTCCTCGTATGGCAAGTTCAATAGAATCTTCCATGGCAAATTCTGTATGCTATGGACGTTTATAAAGCAATAGGAAATAGTAGAAGGCTAGCCCTTCAACCGAGAGGCTTAGTTATATAACATAGTAGTAATATAGGAAATACAAAAAGTATATAAGCAATTATATAAGCAATGAAATGTTCTCTATTATAATTCCCTACATAGAAGAATTTCCTATCCTTACTTCTCTCGTTCTGCCAAATTGATTTCCATACGTCCTAAGATCTGATGCATTATTAATACATTTGTATTAACCTGAATATCTTTAGTATTCTCTTGACTCATGATTCAATCTCATTCTTGTTGAATAAGACCTCTAGTTTCGTCTCTAGTTCGGGGTCCTTGTTCTTCTTAAGTTGTTCGTTGTCTCTTGAATGTATTTTCCAAACTTCTGGTCATCCAGAAATCTTGCAGAATTTCAGTAGTGATGTCCTTGACATTTACCCCAGAATTATATTTAGGAGAGTATCCTAGCCATCTGACCTTATATTGTCTTTCTCCCGTTCGAGAAGCTGTTCTAAATTCTAATACCTTTTCAACTTCATAACGATCATCTTGAATTGGTCCCGGTTCTTGACTTTGTCTTTGAGGAAACTGGGTAGAATTGTTTTTATAATATAGTTTGAGTTTGCTGATATAAAAAGTATTATATATGAGGTGAAGGTCAGGTTGCCTAGATAGGTCTAGGCTATAATTATTGTGTTTCCAATTACTAGAGATAATGGGAAATAGGCCTAGCTATCTAGGTTTGAGTTTAGATGAGACATTGCATATGTTGATATTTTCTGAGGAAAGTATAACTTGTTGTCTGACTGAAAATTTAGTTGTATTGGGTAGTTGTTTGTTTGCTTGAGATGCTTGAGTCTTCTTGGTATCATAAAGGTTTTTAGATGTTACTTTATGATATTCATTTGCCGGTACATATGCATTAATGAGTTTTGGAAGTATTGATATGCCAAGATGTGCATTAACTCCAAACAGTGTGAAATAGGGGCTATTCTGTTTAGCTCTATCTCTCATAGTTTCTGTAGCTAATCAAATCCTTCGATTTAACAGGCTCTTGCTACTTGTAGAATTTATTTGTTCACAATTTTCGATTGTCTATCTGCACATGGATGATATGCAGAGGATAGTTCTAACTTGATTCCTTTATTCCTAGCCCAATCTTGAAAATGTGAGGACATAAAAAGATTATCTCTATCAAAAATAATACAAAAAGGGTATCCTATAGTCAGGACTATATAAGTATCAAAAGTAGCAGTACATTATTCTGCTGTGAAATTATTTGAGACAGGAATAAGAAATTTGAATCCTGATTATCTATTGACAATCGTCTAAAGTTGTAAAATACAAACAATATAATCTTCTTCAACAGGAATATTCGGGTACAAAATTGAATACTTAGTAAAAACAAGTGCTAACTTGAGAAAATCTATCGATATGTCTGTCCATGGCCTTCTCGGTACATGTAATAGGGTTACGAGTCCAAGTGGCACCTTATTGGAATACTTTATCCATTGACAAGTATCACAACTTCTGATATAGTCCTTAGTTGGTTCTGCAAAGGACTGGTAATCATTTCAGTCAGTAAGATATTTTATTGTTTTTTCAATGCCACCATGAGCAGTCACTTCATGTGCATCTTTAATAACTAATTCGAGATAGTTCTTACCTTTGATATTAAAAGTAGAGGGCAAGACTAATCTCCATTGTCCTTGTCGGTTCTTAACATAGAAAAATCCATCTCTTATTCTATAATTCTTGCGGCTGACAAAGGTTTTATAATAGTTCTTCTAGATAGGACATACTCTTATACACATCTGGTATACAGCATTCCTTCCTGTGCCTTGATCTAGCCAAATGGTAATGAAATAGTCCTTATTATCTGCACATCCGTCACTGATGTGTTTCTCCACAATGAGCTTGTTGAGGGTCAGTTCGATTCTTTAGTTGAAGTCATTGATGGTATATTTCTTCTCTATATATGTAGAAGCATTATGTCCTAAGAACTTATAGAAATTACAACGCTGTCTGGAGGTTTTGGTATCTTGAATGAAGGAGGGTTCCGGGTCTTCATTAATAGCTACTCACTTTTGAAAATGAGTAGTAACAGCGGCAGTGTTGATTGAAGTTGCATTACTGCTGCTAGTGGTTGCAGCTAGTTGTTGAGGTGCATTTCATAGTTGTTGAGGAGCAACAGGAGTATCTTTGATTTCCTGTTCCATTTGATGGGTACTTATCTATTCGGTAGGGTTACTGAACTGAAAGTCATGTTAGAGATTTGAATGCGCTAGCTTATTGGTGTTTCACCTTTTTGCCCATTCTCTAATTTCATGGATAGCCTCATTACAACTGAGAGGTTATGGAACTGGATATGCTGGTGTCTATTGTACTGGTGCTAGTTCCTTATGAGAGTCATTTGCAGCTAAGAGGTGCTCAATATGACTCTTATGGAATTCCTTCTCCTGCTTAAGAACTGAGGCTAATAAGTCACCGTTCATACTACCATGTCTGTGATGGTTGCAGATTGCGCATATTTCGATGGTGAATATACAGTTGTTTATAGTGTGGGAGCTGCCATGAGTAGGATGGTAAAAGTCTCGACAAAAGAACCAGTGCATCCTCTTGTGCTGTTGCCAATTGCTGAGAGCTAGGTCAATAGCAATTTCTTTCACTTTCTCAGGAGCAAGGGTATTTTATTGAGTGCTTTTAGAAAAGGGAGGCCTATATCTTAGTCCAAGAACTATTAAAGGTTTATTCTTGTTTACATTGGGTACTCGGTCATACCTAGTGAAAACCTCTTCCGGTACAGTAGATAGAGTGTCATCATCTAAGGACTCTTCTTCCTTGACTATATCATATTCGCTTTCTTTGTCCTAGATACCTTTAAAGTATAGACAGAAGATATAGTGTCCAAGTTCTTCGGCTCTTCCACAATATTTGTTAAAGTCGCAGTCGACATACTTGAAATTGATAGCTCTCCGAGAAATCATTTCCTTCTGAGTAGAGGTTTCTGGTAAGTAGAAAGTTCTTAAAGCGTTGGTAGACATGTTGCAGTTGTAGGTATGGTTAAGAAGATCGATGGTGTTGGAAATATAATCGTCGTCTGTAGTAGGAATGTCGGGGTATTTATACTTTCTTGATAGAGCATATGCTATCAAATTTTCCTTTCCTGTTGTATACTGAATATCTGTATCAAATTCCATTAGATAATCTTGCCATTGCCTCAATTTCTGACTTGTTGGCATTTGAGTATAGAAAGTTACTAATGGTTTGTGGTCGGTAAGGATAGTGAACTTGTGACCTCTCAATTGTACTTCAAAAAATTTCAATGAGTCAATAATCGCCAATAATTCCTTTTGGAAGGTAGGATAATTGAGTTGTGCTGGATTAAATTTTCTTGAGTAGAAGCATAACCGTCTGATATATGTCAACGGTCCTTGACCTATCCATAATCCTAGTCCAATATCATTAGCATCACAGACTAAATATTTGGGTTCAGTAGACTTATTATTCCAGGGTTTTAAAATATGTTGGTAATTCATGAGTTCCTTCAGTTTTTCAATTGCTGTGTTATGAGTATCTGTCCATTCCCATTTCTTTGTTTCTCCTTATTGTTCCGACAGGGTAGTTGCCAAGTCGGCAATGAATCTGCTGAGATAATTAACAATTCCAAGGAATCCTCTAAGGTCCTTTTTCTAAGTAGAAGTTGGAAATGTTAATATAGTGGTTCTTTTCTTTGGATCTACATGTAGTCTATCTGACGTCAAAACATGTTCTAAAAGTCCTAAACTTGGAGTAAAGAACTAGTATTTACTTTCTTTGAGATAGAATTTCTCATCTTGCAAATATTGAAGTACTTTCTTTAATAATTTTACATGTTCTTTATATGTTTTATAAAAAATAATAATATCATCAATATAGATGATTAAATCTTTATAGACTATATCTTTAAAAATTTTATGCATAATGTGAACTATAGTAGCTGGTACATTACGATTCCCTTGTTGTATAACTCTACATCTGAAATATCTCAGGTGACATAGAAAGGCAGAGTGTTGTTCCGATTCCTTGTTATTTCTGACATTAAAAAATCTATCGGCTAAGTCAAGCTTAGTCTATATGGGATTCTCCACTACTAGTTCAATAGCTTCATTAATATCTGGTAGTGGGGTATGGTCTAGTTCAATAGCTAAATTGTGGTCTCGACAGTTATTGACGTGTCTAGCTTCTTCTGGTTTGTCTCGTTTAGGAATAGTGAACATGACTACAGCATTTATGATATTTTCTACTCTATATGTTCAACCTGACGCTTCCTCTTCAATTAATTTGTCATGAATTTGTTGTCTAAATCGATGTCCTGAGGGTCGCCATTTTGGTATCCAAGTAGCTCTGGGTTTTGGTTTGATATAGTGATTAATTTTTCTTAGTAGTGGTAATTCCCATAGAATTGTCTTTAGAAATAATAAAGGAAACTCCGTTACAGGGTTGAATTGCTTCTGTACAGTAGAAACAGCTGTCACGAGTTCTCTTTCTGAATCAGTATCTTCCATATCACTGATAATTTCCCAATTTTCTGGTTCACTATAATCTGTAACTGATTCGCAGCTGACCTGAGTATATGCTGATTTTATACTATTTGCTATGGTTCTAGATCCTTTCCAAGTACTTAGCTGGAATCTAGGAATATTTTCTGGTTGGATAGTAACTGATTCCTGATGGGCTGGGATTATTGCTTTTACTTTGCTGAGCGTAGGCTCCCCTAAAATTATGTCCCATCCAGTTAATTGAGCTACATAGAACGTTTGTTCTTCTACATAACCTATCCAGTCAAGTTTGATAGTACCAGCTTTGTCTATCATTTCTTTTGAGCCTTTAATTGCAGTACTTAATGACTTCTTCTCAATACTTCTACTTGGTATTTTGTACCGATGTATAAATTGAGAATTAATTAAGTCTCCTCCCTTCGTTTGGAGATCAATTAAAGCTAATGCAGGGTGTCTGTTAGCCATAATGAATATCTTGCTGAAATTAGGTACCTGTCTTGACAAGGGTCATTCCTTGATTTTATCCTTATTGGTTTGATTCTTAGTAGCTATCAGTATAGCTAAATCCTGTGTGGCTGTACGCATAGGTACCTTATTTTGTCGTTTCTGATAGTCCTTGTAGGAGTGTCTAGGATTCCAACACTATAGACATTTCCTGTCTCTAATTAATTGCATCTTCGTCTTCTAATCCAATTTTTTTGTGATAGTATCTCAATCTGAGTCCTTCCATTTTTCTGTATTGGGTTTGGTGCTGGGATTGCTGCTAGGATTAAATCCTGTTTTTTGTCATTGATTCTGGTCCGTGCATGCACTATGACTTCGATTTTCATTCCGAGAATGTTGTCTTCAGGATATATTTGGTGTAGGTGGTAGGGCAATATCCTTTTTAAAGCTTCATATGACTCTGCTTGATGCACGAGTTGATCATATGACCACTCTTCTTTAATTAAAGGAATCAATGTGGCCAACATATATAGTGGCAGGTGATTAAGAAACTTTCTTCATTTTACTTCCTGTGATATTGATTGTTTACCATTCTTGTCGATTAATTTGATTTGCATTTTAGTAAGTCAATTGGCAAACTGTTTAATTCCCATGTGACGTCCGTCCTTGTATGGTGTAGCTGTCTCCCATCATTTCCACAAAATATCCTTACTAGTCAAGGGTATCAGAAAATCCCTTAGTGCTAGTATGAATCTAAAAAATGTCACATTCTTTCCTTTTTTTTAGGAATTGATTATAAGTAGTAAGTACGCTCCCTTCCATTCTGAATCCAACAATTTCTAAAGCTAAAGCGCCTTCTAAATCTATTCTTTGAGAACTAACCAAGTTGCATTGCTATGGCCTAAGAGTCAAAGTATTGTGAGTCTTGCCACTTTTTGTCTTCTGCTCTTATTTTTTCTGGTAGATAATCTTTATTCCTCTTAAAGTATTTGTTGCTTTATAGTTACCCATTATAACCATTCCTGTAGTCGATTCCATTGTTGTTGTTCAACTGATTTTCCTCATTGGGGCTTTCTGACTAAAGGTTGACTTGCAACTGACGATGCATCATCAGAGTCCGAGCTATCATCTCCGCTATTATCAGGATCTTGTCCTCCTCCTTAAGATTTCTGTTTTTGTGGATCTGGTCCTATATTCAGATCGTTATTGTCTTATAGTAGTTGTATATCTTCTGGTAGTTGGTTTTTATCACTTGGTTTTTTGGCTGACCCAGTCCTCCAATCTGGTGCTCAGGTGCTCGACCTTTGCCTTTTGATTAATCTTTTAGTGTTCTTAGGAATGCTCCTGAAAGCTTATTGCTAGGATTGAAAAAATCCTCCGCAGTATGTGCAGTTTCTTCTGGATGAGTACCACTTATTATAAATGCCATAATTTCTTCCCAGTTATTCAATATCCAATTCGGTTTCCTTAATAGAGGAACAACAGGTTTCTTTAGTTCTTTACTTAAAAAGGCATTCATTTCTAAGTCTTTTTCTTTGAACAGGTATGGTGTTATCTATAGATAATATTTTACTATGGCTTCTAGTAGGAGTCGAGTATCTTCAGCATGATACCCTTGTGCATGTGCTATTGAGCGAGCATATTTTAAAATTTCTTCAACAGTTTGGAGATATCTATCCCAACATTCTTTGGTGTGAGAGGCAATTCCATACTAAAAATAGTTTGCTTCCTTCTCTACCTAGTTCTCCTATTTCTATATCCATTGGCAGATTTACTTCCCCTTCTATACTAGAAACTATAAATCTAGCTTTTCTGGGAGTTTAATCTACTAATTTCTTAATTTCTTTATGTAACATAGTTAACTGCCTCGACCTCTTAGTCTTCTTACTAAGTGCAGATGCCATTGATATCTAATTTCGTTATCTGTCTGCAACCAAATGCAGCTAGTTATGCGATACGATCATCAAGTTACTTTTCCTCTTTAGTACCTTACTGTGCTGATGGTAGGGTGGCTAATAATTATTCTGATCTCCATTTGACTGATAGTTTGGTTGGCTCGGTGGCTCACTTGATTGGTGAGGCTAGATGTCAGGATCTTGATATTTCTCATAGTCTTGGTTTTTCTTCATCTACTGGTCTAGAATCTAGTTCTAGTTCTTCCGGCAATAGTGTTACTTTTTCTGATTGCTGTGTTGAGGTAGACATTGAGGGTGCAGAGGTCTTGGTAGAAATATCTGGGCCTAAGCAAGGTTCTGATAGAGGTAATTCTTTTCTTTAGGAATTGGCTGCAGTAGAGGCAGCGAGATTTGAGCCTTGGGTTTGTAATGATTGGTTGTTTAGACCAATTATTCCTGGGACCTGGGGTGCCAGTTTTCCAATAGTGTACTGGATTTACAGGTATAGATGTAATGGCAGTTGCCAGAAGTGCAAGATGAGTTGTTAATCTTATTGGGAAAAGTGTTGTAAATGAGGGTGGGATTGTTTAATGTGGGATACCCTGCCCATTAGAGCTATACTTAGCTTGCTTCTAAGTCTTTTGTTGATGTACTGTAGTTGAGAGTCTGATATCTTGTTGTTGGATGATTTGCTAGCTAGTTGAATATTGATATTGTTTTATATATGCATGTTCGTGTTTATAGGTATGTGTGTTGAATTGTATACACTTGCTTGAGTGTAATAAAGTATCCAAAGGTTGATCAGGCCTTGGATTTGAGATTAAAGATTAGGTAAGTATGTTAAAAAAAATGTAATAAATACTACTAGGTAGTATTCATTCGGTACTATTCATACAAGCTATATGCATGAGCATGGATGTTTGTGTATTTCAGTTCTACTGAGGTAGGACCTCAGAAGGGTAAGGAGATTACTATGTGGGACGTTCCCAAAGGGAACAGTAATTAACTCGTGTAATCTATCTCATATGATTTATACTATCTAAGCTATATGATCTTGATCTTATCGGTATATAGGCTTACTTGCTGCTGTGTACTCGTTGCTGCTTGCTTGTTCTCTGTTGGATTCTAGAGGGAATCTAGCGCCTATTTATACTCCTCTGAGATCTGATCACTAAGGAAATAAATATAATAAAGAGTAGCACACCAGAAGATGGTGCGCTGTACAAAAGAGGTCATGTGGCCATAGTAATGAGTCACATGGCCGAAACAGGGTCATGTGGCCATAGTAGTGACTCACACGTTCAAAACAAAGGTCATGTGGTCATACTAAGGGTGTCCTCATATAGCAAGTTCCATGGAAATTCCTATAGCAAATTCCGCATGCTATGGACGCTTATGAAGTAATAGGAAATGGTAGAAGGCTAGTCCTTCAACCGAGAGGCTTAGTTATATAACATAGTAGTAATATAGGAAATACAAAAAGTATATAAGCAATTGTATAAACAATAAAATGTGCTCCTTTACACAGTTGCAACTAGTTGTTGAGGTGCATTCCATAATTGTTGAGAGGCAATGGAAGTATCCTTGATCTTCTATTCTATTTGTCGGGTACACATCTATTCGATAGGGTTACTGAACTGAAAGTCATGTTGGAGAGTTAAGTGTACTGGCTTATTGGTGTTCCATCTTTTTGTCCATTCTCTAATTTTATGGATAGCTTCATTGCAACTGAGAGGTTATAGAATTAGATATGCTGGTGTTTGTTATACTGGTGCTAGTTCCTTATCAAAGTCATTTGCAGCTGAGAGGTGCTCAATATAACTCTTATAGAATTCTTACTCCTTCTTAAGAACTAAGGCTGATAGGTTACAGTTCATACTACCATGTCCATAGTAATTGCAGATTGTATATGTTTCAATAGTGAACATGTGGTTGTTCATAGCGTAGGAGCTGCTATGAGTAGGACAGTAAAAATCTCGACAAAAGGAGTAGTGCATCCTCTTGTGTTGTTGCTAATTGCTAAGAGCTAGGTCGATTGCAATTTCTTTCACTTCTTCAGGAGTAAAGTGTTTTGTTGAGTGCTTTCAGAAGAGGGAGGCCTATATCTTAGTCTAACAACTGTTAGAGGTTTGTTGTTATTTATATTGGGTACTCAGTCATATCTAGTAAAAACCTCTTCTAGTATAGTAAATACAGTCTTATGGTCTGAGGACTCTTCTTCTTTGATCATATCATATTCACTATCTTCATCCTGAATACTTTTAAAGTATAGATAGAAGAAATGGTATCTAAGTTCTTCGGCTCTTTTATGACATTTATTGAAGTCACAGTCGACATGCTTGAAGTTGATAGCTCTACGAGAAACTATTTCATTCTGAGTAGAGGTTTCTGGTAAGTAGAAAGTTCTTAAAGCATTAGTAGAGATATTGCAGTTGTAGGTGTGGTTAGGAGGATCAATGCTGTTGGAAATATAATTTTCTTGGTAGTAGGAATATTGGGGTATTTATGTTTTCTTAATAGAGTATCTACTATCAAATTTTCCTTTTCTGTAGTATACTATATATCTGTATTAAATTCTATTAGATAATCTTACCATCGCTTCAATTTCTGACTTGTTGGCGTCTGAGTATGGAAATTTACTAGTGGTTTATAGTCAGTAAGGATAGTGAACTTGTAACCTCTTAATTATGCTTCAAAAAATTTCAATGAGTCAATAATTGCCAATAATTCCTTTTGGAAGGTGAGATAATTGAGTTATGCTAGATTTAATTTTCTTGAGTAGAAGCATAATAGTCTATATGCATGAGTAGTTCTTGACCTATCTACGATCCAAATCCTATATCACTAGCATCACAAACTAAATATTTAGGTTCAGTAGACTCTTTATTCCAAGGTTTTAAAATATGTGGGGAATTCATGAGTTCCTTCAGTTTTTTAAATACTACATTATGTGTGTCTGTCCATTCCCATTTCTTTGTTTCTCCTTGCAGTTCCGACAGAGTACTTGCATACGACCCTAAGTTGGAGATAAATTTACTGAGATAATTAACAATTCCAAGGAATCCTCTAAGGTCTTTTTTCCGAGTAGGAGTTAGAAATGTTAATATAGTAGTTCTCTTCTTTGGATCTACATGTAGTCCGACTGATGTCAAAACGTGTCCTAAGATTTCCAATCTTGGAGTAAAGAACTAGCATTTACTTTCTTTGAGATAGAATTTCTCATCTTGTAAATGTAGAAGTACTTTCTTCCATAATTTTACATGTTCCTCATATGTTTTGGAAAAAATAATAATATTATCAATATAGATGATTAAATCTTTATAAACTATATCTAGAAAAATTTCATGAATAATGCGAACTATGGTAGCTAGTGTGTTACTATCTCCTTGTTGTATGACTCTACCCTTATTAGACACCCGAACAAGCTTGTTCAACTATTATTTCTTCACCTTTCCCTTATTTTGACACCCGAACAAGCCTGTTCGACTATCAATTCTCTTGCTTATTTGATATCTGAACAAGCCTATTCGACTGTCAAATCTTCACCTTATTTGATACCCGAACAACTCTGTTTGACTACCAAATCTTCACCTTATTTGGCACCCAAACAACTCTGTTCGACTGTCAAATCTCTTGCTTATTTGACACCCTAACACGCCTGTTCAACTGTCAAATCTCTTGCTTATCTAGCTTATTAGCCTCTTTAATTTGACACTCGAACAAGTCTATTAGAGTGTCAACATTAACAAGTAAATCACTAAAAACAATGTGATTCATTTAAATAACTAAGTCACTTGATAAATGAAAACTAATAAAATAAATAATAAAAATAAAATAATAAAAAAAAACTAAAAAAACCCAAAAAATGAAACTTTTTCCTACTCTTCCTTATTCTCTACCATATCGGACGTCCCTAACAAGAGTTGATGTCCTCGTCAACCCAACAAAATCTAACCCAAAAAATAAATAAACATAAAAGAAAACAATTTAACCGAACATACCATGACTCATAAAAAACCCATATAATCCCTAAAAAAAATACATCCAAATGAAATAAAAGCACTATTAATATCCTCAAGAAATGCAGCAATTGCTATATTTATGATATTGTACTGTTGCAAAAGCTCCTGCACTTCACCTTTGTTTTCTGAGCTGTTATACATACTATCTATACCAGTACTCCAAATCTAGTTATCCACTACAAAACAAAGGCTGCTACTGTCTTTATGTTTGCATTTCTGATTCCTTTCACTTTGATCCATCTGGTAAGGTCATTCTGCATTGTAATAATATACCAACACCCTACATCTCTTGGTATGTAGATTATGTTGAGTTCAATTTTTCTCTATATTGCACTATATATTGTCAGGTAAAGTTCTTTATTATATTGGTTAGGTTTCCTTTATTGATACTGATCACATATCCGAACATAGTCTTTTATGTCAGTATAGAGGCTCCTCCACCAATATCTAACCTTCACTTTCTGGTACATTTTATTCTGCCCACAATGTCCACTTTCATCATGCAATTCTCGTAGGATGCGCTATCATTCCTCTGCTTCCCAGATGACGTTTGCTAGCAGAAGATTCCACTTCATGTAACGATAAAGATAGTTATCCCTTATCAGGAACTTCATTGCTCTTTGTCTTAATTTCCAATACTCCTTATTAAATATTCCTTGTAGTCTTCGTATAGTGGTAAGGAATCATACGATCTCTTCATACTACTCTGCTACCACAAATATTGCTTATGCCAGTTTCCTACATCTCATAGGTATTCCATTAATAGTATCCAAGTCGGCATTAAGAGTACAGTTAAATTCGTCAGGAGCTATTTTCTCAGGTGAATCCTTTTCTCTTTTTCTCCTAGACAATCTATCTAGTCCTCCATACCTTTTTCCAGACATATACTTTACTTTAAAATTAAATAATCATATCACGCAAGCCATCTATTGACTATTGATCCATGTAAGTCAGATGCCAGTTGATTTAATTGATGTACTAGTGTATTTGCATCAATCTCAACTAAAAATCGTACTTTATATAGGTAATTTTGTGTCTTTTTCCATGCCTTTAGCAGATCTCGGTACTCCAGTTTCCCTGAATTATAGCCTTTTTCTATACCTTTTCAGACCCTGTTCTTATATCTGGCTGGATATCTTCTTTTTTCATTGTTCGGCTCGGCCTATTGCAGTATCGCTCCCCATCCTAGTAATGACAAATCAACTGATAGGATAATTATACCCCGATTAGGCTTATAATCTATTGGTCATAATGCGGATAGACTAGTCAATATTAATTTGAGTTCTGCTATTGCTTCTTCTTGCTCTTACCCCTAGCTAAACACTTCCTTACTTCTTGTGAGCTTATATAAAGTTTCTGCTATCCATGTGAATTTTTCTATCCAAATCCGGTAATAAATGCAAGTTGCTAGAAAAGCCTTGATCTCTGTTATATTCCAATACAGGGGCAAATCTACTATCTTTTTGATCTTCTCTTCTACTAGAGTCCTTCCTTCTGATTTACACATAAAGGAGACAATTTTTATTCCATCCTTCAAAAATTCACTTTTCTCTCCAGTAATGGTTGCCTTTGCTCTTTCAAGATCCGCTAAAGTCTGGTCAATAGAATAAATAGCCTCTAAAACAAATCGCCTAATGCCAGGGAAAAACTCTGTAAAAGTCCCATCCTCCAACTTATACTAGCTTCTCAAACTAGCTTTAGATACAATATCATCTATAAATGGAGCAGCTAGTCTCTTCCCAATTTGCACCCTAATGGCCTTCCTAATAACTCGATCAAAAACTTGGACTCTATTCGTATATCCTTATGGTAAGGTCGTCATGCGTAATAACCCAAAAGGAGTAACAAAGGCAGTTAAATCTCTAGACTCTAGTATTAAAGTATATTGATCGTATCCAGAAAACAAATCCATTAAAGAAACTAGAGGATATCAAGAAAATTCTTCACTAAACTCATCAACTGCTGGTAGAAGTGAAGCATCTTTGAGCATTACCACATTTAAGTAAGTTGCTGCATTGATTAGCCAGTATTTTCCATTTTTCTTCTTTACGAAAAACCATGGATTTCTGTAAGGCCCAAAACTATGTTCCAGTGCTCTGTATTGAATTTTGTCCTCGTAAATATTCAAAACCTCTGGAATCAATGCTTTAGGTATATGAAAACTTAGTATTTACTATGGTTCATGCAGAATAGTTGGAATTTGGTACGGAGGCTCGACTTCCTCTCGGAAGACTCCTTTCTGTGTAAAGTCAAATGTTATTACTGCTTCTTGATTGAACAAAACCTCTAACAAAATTTACTTTTCCTATACAGTAATGCCTTCTCTGATTTTCAGATTCTTGATAAATTCTGAAGTCAATCTCGAACCCTTCAAAATCTTTGTGAATTTGGGTATAATCCATCCTTTTTCCTACAAGGATAAATTAATGTTTGATTTAATAGCTTCAACAGATTTGGCATGACTCTCAAATAGTGATTGTTTCTATTTCATTTGTTTCTTTCGCCAATTTTCATCTCTAGCAGGTTTTGCACCATTCTCATAAGGCTTATTCATAGGTCTTATCTTATCAGCTTTCTTCTTATATAATGTCTGAATCCATGATATCTTTCTTGCTTTTCCTTCAACTATTTCACCCATAATATCAGGGACTAATCCTTTCCAATAACTTTCATATACTACTTTCCTACTCAAAACAAACTTCTCCTTAATGCCTGAGGTATTGTAATCAAAAGCATGCACAACATTCCTAACAATATCTTTCATAACGCTAAGAACAGATTCCATCTTCTTTTCCTCTTTTCCCGGCCTTATCATAAGGTCAATAATTCCCAAGTTATATATTAACTTTCTTCGTTTCCCTCCAGACTTATAAACCTTACCTCCTCTCTATTCCTCCCATGATTAGCTGGTACCATGTAGAACATAACCTCGTCTCCATTGATGTCCATAACCATAATATAGCAATTTCCATTATTGCAATTATCTTCATCAGGAAGGAATTATTGTTTGCCTTTAGTGGCACCCAGGGCGCCTGCTGGCGCCTGCTGGCGCCCACTGGCGCCCAAGGCACCCAGCAAACAAATAGTACTTGTTTTATAGATGCCTTGGGTGCCAGCAGGCGCTGCCAGGCGCTGCCAGGCGCCCTGGGTGCCACTAAAGGCAAACTATAATTTTTCCTGATATTCCTTTATCTTGACAGACCTTACCCAAGGTCTGCCAAGTATGATTTCACGGGTTAGGTTCATCATTATGAAGAAACGACCACTGGTTACCACCCCTCCTATTGTAATTGTAACTTTATAGCAGACTTCCACTACCCACATACTATGTCCTATAGCCCCCCCTATGGACTAGTTCACTTTAACATCAATTGGTATGTTTTATTCCTTAACAATATCCTCCCTCACTAAGTTCAACTCGATCCTCCATCAGGAAATCATTTCCAACATATCTTCTGCATTCTTATTTAGAGCTGCAACATATACCGGGCATGCCGCTACATAAAGATCTCTTATCAAACTCATTCCTGTACACCCATAATATTACTATATGCATCCTTTTCTCTACATGACGCTGCATTTCTGTAATCCACAGAACACTTCTGATTCCTGTACACAGTTGTACTAACTTTGGCCCCACTGTTGCTAAAATCTCTTCTGGATTAAGTCCTCTACCACTCATTAACTTATGAGCAATTTTATCGAGGTCTAAGTTTTCCCTTATCTGCATCCAAATAGGAACATTCTTAACTTCTTCTATTTCTTCTATGTTCTTTACTTCTGGCTTCTCCTTTATCTTTTTCTTCTTAGGTTCAAGCTACTTCAATTCCTCTATATCCTTCATTATCTAATCTTCCATCGTAGGCTCCTGCATTTTCTGTTTTTCTTATGGCTTCCTTTGATTTAATAGTGGTTTCAAATTACTGGGTGACCAGAATTTCATTTCTTCTCAAGATTCTCTAGGAATAATTCCTTCCTTTATATTCTTAGATTCACTTTGTATTTGGACTGGCTTATAGATCATTGGCTGCCCATTTATCTTCCCACATTCATATCCTTCTCCTTCATGAGTCACAGTTTTCACACTAGGCCTTTGTTCTTATAGTATTATTGCGCTGGAAATAGACTTAATCGAATTGATTTTTGATTCCTTGGTCTTTAACGCTTTCTCCACTCATTCCTTCTACCATTCAGTTACCTGTCCATCCTTAGCTACCATTGGATAAGGCACTCTAATTGTCCCTACCATTCCTTCTTGTCCTAAAAATAGAAAGGCTCTAAGGAAATGTATGTCTCCTCTTTCGATCACCTTCTAGAAGTCCTTACATTTATCTCTCCTATGTGTAACGAGGCTTGGGGGACGTGGCGACCAAGGGGTATGCCTAGGCAGTAGATAAGGAGATCGGACATGTAGGAATGCTACGTGTGTGATAGGGGAAGGCTGGGACGGGGGCAAGAGGCAGGAGACGAGAGGCAGGAGACGAGAGACAGAAGACGAGAGGCAGAAGACACGCGGAAGCGGGTGCCGCGTGTGATGCGTGGAGACAAGGCGAGATAAGGGCAGGAGGTTTGCAAGGTGGGTAGCGGGGCTGCACAGATAAGGCGAGGCAAGGGGGTGCACAAGGAAGATGCACCGACGTGGAGGGAAGCAAGGTCCTGTATTCGGTATACAAGACATTTGATAGGGATCCAACAAGAGTGCGAGAGCCGGGGTCTATATATACATAGTGACCTAATAGACTTTCCGACGATAACGACAATGAAGAACGCTAGACAATGACAACCGAACGAAAGCATATAACAATAACAAAAATAATGAGAGTTGGACAGGAATCT